>PVHP010008091.1:8890-53140 GCA_004024765.1 Zapus hudsonius | reverse complement strand
AAAAAAAAAAAAGAAAGAAACTTCCATGAAACTTTTCCAAAACCTCTACCAGAATCTTCTCTCTTCACAGTTTGTCCTTTATCCCAAAGCTTGTGATGTGTACAGGTTGGTGCATTTTTCGCAACCTGACTTGAATTACAGATACCAGTGAGTGTAGAACCATCACACGCTGAGATAAGGATTCACATGAAAATGATAGCTGGAACATAGGGAGGGAAAGTAGGCTAGTGATGCTGGGGAAGGATTTAGTCAGTGACAACATTTCATATCAAAAATAGGCTTTTCAACTTCCAGCCTTCAGAAACATGAGATGTAAACATCTGTGTTTTAAAACACTACTCATAGTATTTGTTATAGTGTCAGGCAACAAATACTGAAAGTCAAAAACTGGTAGAATGTACTGGAAGGTAAGAGGAATGTGAGACAGACTTTAGGACTCAAACTCATCAATCGATTCACAAGCCTGAGAGCCAGGACATCGACATGCTGCATGGGTCAGGTGAGGTTATCCTGCCCTGAGACCACCCAAAGAGACAGGGAAGAAACCCATATGAAGCACTTACCAGATGCCATATTGAGGCCAGATATTTAAAAATAAACTTTAGTAAGGTATCATTTATTTGCATGTATAGGTGAGTATGCCAGCGACTCATGACACTGCAAACACCCGATGCCAACGCCGAGCCACTTTTTGCATCCAGCTTGTATGGAGAGCTTGAGAATTGAACCCAAGCCAGCAGGCTTTGCAGGCAAGATCCTTTAACTGCTGAGTGATTTTCAAAGCCCAAGGCATTACTTACATACAATAAAATACTTACATGTGAAGTGTACCATTTTGTAAATTCTAATTGTTGTATATTCCCATAAAACTACCACCATGATCAAAATATGGAAAAAAATTCTATCAAAGATTCCCTTGGAGCCCTTCCTAGTTGGCTCCCTCACCTGGCTCTGAGTTACCAATAATTTATTGATTAGATTTCCTAGAATGCCTATAGAATCACACAGTGGGCTACATTGACCTTCTTGCTCTCAGCATAACATATTTGAATCAACCATGTTGATGCATGTATCAACAGCCAATTTTCCTTATTGCTGAGTAGAATTCCATGGAATATGAAAATGCTACCAACTTACAATAAAGTTATGTCCAGATATACACATGGTAAATTGAAAATACAATCAGGTAGAAGTTGGTGCTATTATGAATACACTCAAGATACCAATCATTATAACTTAGAAACTCAAGATACTGAAGGGTATTGGTGGTTTACCTCTGTGATTGCATGACTGATCGAGAGTTATGACTCACTCCCAGAGTAGGGTATCACATATGACCAAGCCAGGAAAACATCAAAATTCAAAGTATTGTTTCTACCAAATGAAGAATGCTTTCCACCTTCATAAATTCAAAAACTCATTGCTAAACTACCATAAGTTGGGAATCATCTGCCATCTGTGGCGCAATTTGTTTGTTCATTGACCTGTTGGTGGGCTTTGGGGATGCTTCCAGTTGGTGCTATTATTAATTAAAGCTACTGTCAACATTTGTGTATAAGCTTTTGTGTCAACATATGTTTTCATTTTTCTTGAGTCTTTTCCAAGGAGGAGAATTGGTGGTTCATACGGAATGTTTAATATTTAACTTGATGTGAAACTTTGTGCCTGGTATTTTTAATTCACCTCACTTGATTTTTGTTGACAACTCAACAATGAGAGTAATATTATTATTGCTACTACTTTTTGAGGACCCTGAAGTTTATAGAGGAGAAATGACTTATCTACAGTCAGATAATGGTAAGGATGGTAGTGTATATGAGTTTTCCCACCCCAAAACTGTGTTCTTTGTACTACATCATCCTACTTTCCTTTGGACACTCAACTAAGAGGACCTGATGGTGAATCCAAGTAAGGAGATAGTTACTTATAGACTTCTAATCTCTACAATTATGTGGTCCAGGAAAAGCAGTGATTGAGTATAGGGAGGCTACAGAGCAAAGAAACCTGGGTGGGCTTGCCTGGGCCAAAGCACGGAGCTATCACTACTTAGCACAGCAGCTCTGAAAGGGAAGGAGGAAATCATGGCTGCCAGTGTGGAATGCATACTTTTAGAAGCTATAATGGATTGCCTATAGCCTGTCAGGCTGGAAATACAGCCAGTTCTAAATAAGCAGAAAGGGAGCCATTTTCTTCAGTGACTGTCTGAGAAGGGCTTCTTAACTCTCAGCAACCAGGTGAAGGAAGGACAGCACATAAGAACAACCTAGTGCTGACAAGGCAATCCTCCAATCAATTAAAACCACTCCACACAGACTCCAGAACTCAAAAACTAGAGAACCAATTCACTGGAACGAGGAAATAAAGAAACCATAGGGGTTGAGGTCAAATCTTTAGCAGAATTCTGAAGGGAGGAATTGGCCTATAGGGCAAATCTGTTAGTGCTAAAGATGCAAACTTTGAATAATGTCCAGAAATTGGGGCTATTAAAGATGCATTAGAGGGTCATGTTTACATTTCTGTAGTAACTAAAAGCCTCACTCATATAAAATAGTGTTTCCTCTGCATAGTAGAGTCTAGTACCTGTCAAGAAGAGAGGTGCTTAAATTTCCAAGAATTGCAATTCTTGGAAATGTATATCATATTCCTTCAGTTCACAGCCAGCATATGGGATGAAAACCAACACAGCCACAAGTCCCTCTGCTGGCTATCCTGACTTCTCAAGCAGGGACTGGGAAGGGATTGTGAAGGCATCTGGGGTGACTTCAACCCTTACCTCCTGGACAAGGGTAGTGGGTGCAAGAGTTTCCCCTTCTTATAGCTCACTAAGATCTATGTTTGCTTTACCTAATCTTCTGTGCTTGTGTATGGTGCTAAGCAATAGAATAAGAACAGAAATAACATTTCAAGGTATAATGCTAAATCCCTGAAGAAATATCTGAATGGGTTAGAAGTTGCCTATGAAAGGAATAGAGTCTGGAGTCAGGACCTACCCCTAGTGGGGTCTGAACCAAGCCCATTTTTGTCACTGTGCAGTGTGCTGATCACCTTAATCACAAGACTGTGGTGTGTGTGTGTGTGTGCGCGTGCGCGCGTGCATGTGCGTGTGTGTGAACATGTATTTGCTAGTCAATAATCTCTGACATTGTACCTCAAACTAATATATACTAGTTATCCAGCCAGCCCCAAGTATCTCTCTCTGGCTCCCCAATGTTGGGATTACTGCAGGCATGTACCTCACCCAGTTTTTTTTTAAAATATTTTATTTATTCATTTTCAAGCACAGAGATACAGAGAGAGAGAGAGAGAGAGAGAGAGAGAGAGAGAGAGAGCGCACCAGGGCCACCACCTTGTGGGTCTGGCTTATATGGGTCCTGGGGAATTGAACCCAGGGCCTTAGGCACTAGAGGCAAGTGCCTTAAACACTGAGCCATCTCTCCAGCCCCCTCACCCAGTTTTTATGTGGGAATCCAAACTCAGGTACTCATGCTTATGTGGAAAGCATTTTATGGACTAAACCCTGTCCCCAGCTCTCAAAATGAGTTATGCAAAAGAAAAAAGGATTGTTCATGAGCTACCCAGGCCTAGGAGACAAGAGAACTAGTCTAAATCTGCTTCCTAAATAATAGGACTTTGGAACACCTGATGTAAACAAGAAGGGTGTGCAGAATTCAGTGGTCCACAGGTACAATCAAACTCCATGGGGCACTTGTATCTTCTAAGGGTGGAGTCTGCCCTTTGACGTCAGAAAAGTCACTCAGTGGCACTTGTCTTCAAACCACTTGAATGAGACAAGAGCAGTTTCCATGTCGCCCCATAACTGTTTCGGCAACTGACCTACAAGTCCTGGTGTTATTTACAGCCAAACCAATGGGATTCTAACAAATATAGCTACATGGCCTCTAAAGTTGGTGATTTTTAATCCCTGTTAAGTCTGTATGTAGGGTTTATTCTAGTCTCTCCTCCCTTTAACGTACATATTTGCATAACACCTGCAGTATATGCATAGCATATCCATATCTATTGCTGGAACAAGTAAAAAATTTAAACACAGATGTGTCTTCCTATTCAGATCTTCCATGTGAAGTCCAGTGTCGTAGTCAATACCAAGAATGTAGTACAAATACCCAGGAAACAGGTTCCTCGTGGATCAACACTTGATTTCAGTCCAGAATGAGAGTGACTCCGTATCTAAATATAGACTTTGGAAAAGTGATCTCAGTCCTGCAAACCATAAAGTACCTGTGATGGTTAGGTTTTGTAGTCAACTTACCTTTTTAGTAATCTTGGGTGGGTCTCTGAGGTTGTTTCCAGGAAGGCAGCCTCTCAAAAGGGTGCAGGATGTAAGAAAGCTCAGAAGACAAAAACATTCCTTCCTGGGAGGGCAGTGCAGGAAGGAAATTTCAGAGACTCAGAGAGTCAGTAATTCTGGGGAAGGGTTACAAGACCCCACCCTAAGGCTATATAAAGGGGAAAGAATTCTCTCCTTCACTCCCCTGATGTGTATATAGTATTGGTGATGGGTTTCTCTCTCTGCTTGGACCTGTGAAAGGGGGCCAGCCTCTTTCACTATTATGGAACTTCCCCTGGATCTGTAGCTTCAATAAATCTTTTCCTCCTATAACTCTGCCTGGTTTGGAGGTTCATCCCAGCGATGTGTGGCTGACTATGACAGTGCCTAAAACCAGGGAACATATAGCTAGATAATAAGACACTCACACAATAGTTGGATTTAAGGCTTATATTTAATTGGTTAGGCAAATCTACTTCATAAATGACATATGGGGAAAGACCTGATTACCCTTAAGTAAAATAAGATGGAAGATGTGCAAAAACTTTATTCATTATAATTATTAATGAAACTACCAACTTGGGGCCTTAGTGAGTGAACCTTACTCTAAACATTGAGGGGAGCTTAGCCAACGCTATTTTTAACTGACTCACAATCCACACAGAGCTACTTTAGGGCCTACATCTAATCTTCACTTATTTTGGTGGCAGAAAAGCAAACCAAATGACTCATAAATTCTCATACAACGTTGTGTATTTGCAGAAAACATTGTGCATCTGCAGAAAGCTAGCCAAATTCCCACCATCACAGGAGAGAGAAGGTTGCAAAGAGGAATCATATGTGATCAACTCAGTTCTGGGCATTTGAAACGGAGAGGAAATGGGAGCAGTCCAGGGTCTCTCCCGATTTTAAAAGGAGCCATTTGACTAAGGGCCCCTTTCTTTTGGCCTCACTTAGCATTAACTACTCCCTTAAATCCCTCCATCTAACTGTACGTAAATAGAATCCCAATGGTGGCTAGGGCCTCAGTATAAGAATTGGAGGTACAGTTCATAGCAAGGATATTAGAATAGGGCAATGATAGCTCACATGTGTATAGCACTTTACAGTTCACAAAATGCTTTCACAATTCCATTTTTGTTTGACTCTCTCAGCAAAAGAGAAGCAGTAATGCAATTACTATGTTACACTTGCAAATGAAAGAGTCTTGGTATTTTTTTAAAGATGCAATTAAACCGGTTTTCTTCATTTAAGGAGCTTCTTAATTTAATACACACATACATACACATTTGTGTGTGTGTGTGCTTGAGTTTTTTATAGGTATAATAGAAGTCACATTAAATACATCAAGTAATCATTTCCTCTTTTTTCTCCCTTAATTCTCTTTGTTGTTTTTTTAAAATCTCTTTGCCATCTGAAGCTAAGGAGACCCAATTTTCAAGGCAATGTTTCATAGGTAGACAGTGCAGGGTGCTGAGCCATTTGCAGTCTACATCCAGTTTCACGTGGCAGGCACACTGTGAGGTTTGTCTGGTCTACCTGGTGGAGGTTAAGAAGTCAGAGATCATCCATTAAGAGATGACCTCTTTCACCTCTAGTACCATGCCTGTGGTTCCATGGATTACTTGGGGAGTCCCAGCCCGCATCAACTCCCAGTTTATCCATGGAGCTATGTGAGCCAATGAGAGGAACAACTCTCGGGAGGCAGTTGCAGTGAACAGCTCATTTATTATGTGGGAAAAGGTTGTTTATATAGAAGAAAATCAAGAGGCAGGGGCATAAGCGGCAAGGGGATTGGCAGGGTGGTCTGTGGATGTTTCATGAAGGAATTGGCAGGGTCTAGTAGCCTGTCTATTCCTGGTTTGCTTAGATAAGTTGAAGGGGAGTCTCTATTTCTGGCTCTCCCCTCGTGGGACTGGTGGTGTCCCCTCGTGGGACATGGCTTGCCTATGGAAGTCCTTGAAAAGGGTACTTCTCAGAATATTGGTCCTGAAACTTGTCCTGAAGAAGAAAAATTGAATATAGTGTCATGGGGGAGCTGAGGTTCCCAGAAAGCTGGGGTTCCCAGCTAATTACAATGCACCTTAAAACTTAAAGAGTACCAAAATTCTTGTTCTATAAAATTAAAGAATTAAAACTATAGACCACCAGAGGATAAAGTATAGTGGGAGACTTTATTTAAAAGGAATTAAGAAGTTACAGAGATCTCCAGCCATGAGTAAGGAGAGAGCACATGGGGCCTGTAGCCTGGAAGAAGAGACCCTACCACTGTTCTTTAGCCAAATGTGCATAAATATACATATTTGTGCTCTTTGATTAATGCTGTTATAATTGGTAGTGAATACTGGGAAAACCCAAGACTCATCCAAATGATGAGAAGTAGAGAAAGCCCAGTGCTTAGCACTTGATGAATCATCTCTATCACATCTGCCAGAACTTAGGGAACATTTCAGAGCAAGTGGCAAGAAGGATCTTACTGCTGCTCTCACTGCTAGCCTCTGAACCTTCCCTGCGGACATGATGGAAACACTGAGGAGACTCCAAACTCATCAGTGTAGAAAATAGGAGGCCTTGGCGAGCTGACCACTAAATAAGACATCTCTATCGTGGCCTTCACTTCTCAGGGAACATTGTGAAAGATGAGATGGAAAGAATGGAAGAGCCACAGATGGGGAGGGAGTAATTTGGGGCACTGTCCAGACATGAACCAATTGGTATATTGATGACTTCACAGTTATCAATATCCCCACGAGACCTGCAGAGTTCTGAGCCCATCAACATTTGGACATGGAGGATAGAGGAAGACAAAAGGAATAAGCCATCAAAACAACCGAAGGACTACTTGAAAGAGGAGATTCCTTGCTGGAATGAGGAAGAGGAGGGGGATAAAAGAGAGTCAAGGGATGGGAATACAATCAAATTATAATATGTTCATGTACTAAAGTTATCATTAAAATAGATTCTACAACCAAGAGTGAAAGGAGCTTGCGTTAAAGGGGATATGCAGTTATTTGAGAAACTTTGTGATGTACAAGCCTACTCTTGTTCTCCAGAGAGCAATGGGGCTTCACTCTGAAGTCTAGGTTTCCTGACCATGGATGGGATTCTGATTTGGTTTCCAGTACCAAATATGAGTTCTCTCCCACTGAGCAGGCCTCATGTCCAATCAGAGAACAGTTGTTACTCACAGAGGCTGTGTACAACTATTGCACAAGTGTGTACTTCTTGTCTGGCTGGTTGATTTTGTAGTCTGAAGGGTCTTTGACTATTTGTGCTGTTGGCAACTAGCACCTCCCATAGGGCTTTCCAGTATTATGAGGGCTAGCCAGGAGGGAGCTAGTTTCCCCTTTGGATCCAGCATGGTATTCCAATGTCCTGTGACCACATTGGATGTCTTCAGCAATCAAAACCCATCAAAGCAGAAATCCAAAGGCTACAGAGAACTCAACATTAAATCTGACTGTCAGCAGGCCTGCCATGGCTCAGGGAACATTTCAGAAGAGGAGGCAGAAATATTTTAAGAGTCATACAGAGTGGGTAGGAATATTCTGAGGCATGGTTCTCCCACACCCTCCCCACACACTATGAGACATTCATGATCCCACAGTGAATAACATAGCCCGACTGATGAGGGCCCCCAGGGAAACGAGATGGGGTAAAGGGATAAAAGAGTGTAACTTGTTAGAATATATATAGTTTATAGACGAATATGTGTTTTCCCTATGTTTGTTCATGGACCATTTGTTACCCAAGACCCTTCTCACCACTGTGCTCCATAGTCGGAGGGCATCGGAGGCTCTGGGATTTTGTTTTCTGGATTTCCATATTCTGCTAAACACCACAAAGCCCCTCTGGCAGCCAAGAGATGCCAGAATCTGCTATCATAACATCCCCTGGCTTTAGTAACAGAAAAAAGAGAAACCATTTGTCATTGACTCACCCTAGTCATTGTCTGCCTTCCTGCTCTTTCTCTCCAAAAGCCCTTCTCCACTCTCATTGGGCATAAGAGGCTCCAATAGGACCTGCTCAGCCCCGAGAACTACAGGCCATCCTGTTTCCCTTATGGCTGCCTCAGCCTGTCACTGTCATTAATCAGAAATTGCAAGGCAGCTGGTGTTGGCCTTCGTTTATCAATGATGCTCACTGCGATGTCTTCAGCTATCAAGGGTCTCTCTTGGTCAAATGTTTTATCCCAAAATCTCAGAGGTAACTACAACAATGTATCATCCCCTTTCTGCTCCACAATGATCCAATGATACAACCTATTATTATCTGTATTTCACAGCTGAGGAATCTAACCCTAAGAGTAAATAACATGCATGTACTACCCGAAGTGACACTCAAAAATCATTGAGAGTTGGTCCTCTTATGTATCATGTTACATTATTGCTTGTAATAAAGAGGATACTAATACTGTGATTGGGTGGGGGAGGTAATGTCTGTATGACTTAGCAGAGGTATTGATCACTCTGGGATCAGAGGAAAGAAAGAAACCTGACTCACTCAATGTGAGCTTCCCCAAGAGGCCCCTGGGAATACGTAGAAGTGAAATTGAGTGCCTTTTGGGTCTCTGGGGCTTTCTTCACCTATACCATCCATTCCCACACTTCAGCAAAGTGGGAATTGCTGTTCCTTTTAAAGATGAGGAAACCCATCAATTACACCATAGGAATTGGCCACGCAAGAACAAAAGTGCAGGGAGCCATGTCTCACAAGCCCATATGCCTCTCACAAGCCTCTACCTGCTACCCATATGGCTGGCTTGCATGTGGAGGCTCTGATGAGCTAAAACGTTTAAAACAAAATGTGGCACTGAACCTGGCGGTTCACAGCTGTAACCAAGCTACTCAGGAGGCTAAGGCAGGAGGATCTCAAGTCCAAGGCTTTCCTAAGCTACAGTGTGAATTCAAAGCCAGTGTAACCTAGTGGGACCTGGTCTCAAAATAAAGATAAAAATAGCATGCCAGGATGAGCAGATAACCTTCTCATGTTTCATCCCCATGACCAACCTACATTGAAGATATTATCATTCCCATTCTGAAGCTACAGAAATACGTGTTGAGAGAGACTGATGTTCACATGTTTCCATGCCTGCCCCACTCCAAACCACCCTTTCTACCCAAGTATGTCAGAGGGATCAGGAAGGCAGATGAGTCCTGATGACACTGAGATCCATGAATGTATATTTCTTGGGTAAGGAACAAGAGGAAAGCAAAGTTTATGGCCTAAAATCCCCAAATATGAAGTGAAGGACTTCAAATTTGAACCCAAATCATTTTCTTTCTTCTTCGGAAGCTGAGTCCTTGCTTATTCTCAATGGGTGAAGGCTCTGCCCATCAAAGAGCCCTTCATAGGAAAAGGATGAAGTGAGCAGCTGCGCCCTCAGGGAGGAAAGAAAAAGGGATGCAGGCAGAAATAATATTAAAAAGTGAGTGAAAGCATGAACAGAACAGCCAGCCCAGCAGCTGCCTCTCCACCTGACACTGTGGGGCTGCCAGAGGCACCCTGGGGACATATTGTTTCCACACACAGCATCTCTGGGACTGTTTCTTTCAGCATATGACCTTTTTTCCTCAACAGGATGCCTTTGTCACTCTCTAATGGCCTATTCACAGCTTTCCTCCGCCTCTTTATTCTTTTCTGGCCCAGGAACATCTATTTTTCACTCAGCCAATAATTTTGTTCAATATCTAATTCATCTTCTGTCTTGAAGTAAAGCCAAATGGGAATGGGATACAATTATCTGCCGATTTCCAGCCAGCCCATATGTCCACCAGCAAGAGATCTGTGTTTTCCTCATGGGCAATCATGGTTCTTAGTGGAATTACATTCTGGGACAGGGACCTGGCTTGACATCCCAAAGTACAAGTGTGATACATCTTTTGTCTCTCTGCATTTCAGCCAATATGCTTGCATTCCTTTTGCAGCTAAGGACTAAAGACAACACTGTGGCCATGACCAAGAATGTCGTCTGGTGGCAATGATGGGACAGTCATATCGGGTACTCCACTCAGCCTTCATTCTGCTGGCATGGAGGGAAAGTCTGACGTGGTTGTGAAAGGCGGAAACGGCGGGAGCTGGGGAGATGGCTCAGTGGATGAAGCTCTTACTGCACAAGTGTGGGGACCTGCGTTCTGACCACCCCCAGCACCCACGTAAACACTGGGTAGAAAAAGCAGCCAGCCTGTAAACCCAGCATTAGAGAGGTAGACACAGGGGCAATCTAGACTGTCTAGATTCATAAATAAAGGGGGGAATGTTTAAGAAAGACAAACTTTTGCCTCTACCTGCATATATGTGCACCCATAGACATATGAACACGCATGCACACATCATGCCCAAAACATACCAGAGGAAGATTAAGTGTGCCCACCAAATCCAAAGATAGGTGCTTTTATTATATTTGTGTGGACATGTGTGGATGAGTGTGAATGTGCCACAGATGTGTGGGGGTGAGAGGACAACCTGGCAGCGTCTGTGCTCTGCTCCCATCTTCTTTGAGACAGGGTCTCTAGCTGTTGCACATGAATGCCAGTCTAGCTGGCCCAGGAGCTCCAGATTCTCCCAGCTATGTCTCCCGTTGTGTAGGTGCGTTGAGATTACAGATCCATGCGTCACTCTGAATGCAGCTTTACATGGGTGCTGAGGAATTGAACTCATGTCAACTGGCTTTGTAAGCAAGTGCCTTTAACACTGAGCTATCTCCCCAGCCCCAGGACAGATGCTTTTAACAAAGGTCAGCAGATAGAAATCAAGAAGATCCAAAACAGGAACAGGAGAAATCTGCAACTTGTTTTGTCTCTAACGAAAATGTAGTTGTTTTTTTTTCCAGTTTTGAAGGCAAACAAGAAACCAGAAAGGTATGAATCATGCTGGGATTTTATCACCAGCAGATCCAGACGTGCTGACAGCATTTGCTGATATATGAAGACATTGTTTATGCCCACTACCGCTCCAAGCTTTACCAAAGGTGTACCTACATTAGATCTCATTTTAAATTCATTACCAGAAATCACAGAGAGAGCTAGATCATAAGTTGGGGTTTTAAGGTTTTTAAAAAAATATATCAATAGAGTAAGACATTATCTAAAATAATGTTTTGTCTTTGTAATTGTGCACTTTATTTTATGCACTAACAAATACAACCTTAAGAAGGTGTCTATAGGCTTCATCACACCGCCGAAGCATAGCATCCCTTAAGATCTTTTACTCTGTGGAAAGCCGGAGGTTCTTTATATCCTGTACTGAATTGCCATTGTTTGAAAACAAACTTTAAAGTTCTCACTGTCAAGGATCTATCGCAAGGAAGATACTGAAATCTTAAAGAAAGAGTGACCTCATTGGAGATCCAAGTGTCCTGCTTCTGTGGGAACTGCCAAAGCCAACGACCAACAGAGAAAAATCCCAGACCCCAGTGCCCTCTCTCTTCAGGAGAGGAAGAAGATCAGTTAGGAAGACCCTTGATGCTGGCATGAGCTCAGACCCCTGTGACATCCCCCTGGGAGTGTTCAGAGGTGCTGTCTCCATTGAGGCAGCCTAAGGTTCAGGCACTCAGAATGCAGGATCATCATGGCTGTTAGATGAAGCGCATGTCCTCTCAGACACATCAGATGAGCACATGAGCTCCTGGGTGAGGGGTGCTTGATCCTACTGGGGAAACTTAGGAGCCTTGTTAGACATACAACTCAGTCTTCCCACCTGAGGTGTGGGTAGCAAGAAAGCTGGGCTGATGATATGCAAATGTCTCCAATCACTGGTTGAGGAATGACAAAGTATGTCAGAGACCCCAGCCTCCAGCCCAGAACTACAGGTGCTGAGGGGAACTAGAGCGAGATGGGTAAGAGGATATAGCAGGGCAGCTATGGAACAGAGACGAACTGAAGTCTTACTAGAGACACATGCTCAGCTAAGCATTTTACAAATTGGATTTTTTTTTTATCTCTGAAGTATCGCTATGGGACTAGTATGTTAGCTGTAGAGCACAATGGGGACATAGAGACTCCCTTCCCATCAAGAAACCAACTCCATGCAAAATTAAGTATTGATTACAAGTTTATCTAGCAAGTATATAGCTGTTTGTATTTTCCCATTTCATAGTGCTCCTTCTAACAGCTCTTAATGCCGTAGGACACTGCTTCAAAGGTCTGTTGACCCCTGTAGTTACATACCCAGCAGGGTCCTGTACTAGGTAAATTTAAATGCTCTTCAACTCCACCATCTTGAAAAGTAACAAATTTTGGAAAAGAGGTGATTGTTAATCTTTATCATCGATTTGACAGGATTTATAATCACCATGGAAACACACCTGGGAGTGTGTCCATGAAGATATTTCCAGAAAGGGTTAAATAAGGAGGGAAGATCTACCCTGGATATGGCCCCCACTATCCATGAGCTGGCATGCTGGACTGACTATAAAGGAGAGAGCAAGCTAAGGACCAGCATGCATCTCTCTCTGCTTCTTGACTGCCATGTGACCAGCCGTCTCTATGCCTCTACCTTGTCAGGATGGACTGTACCCTCAACCTGGGAGCCAAAATAAAGCCTTCCTTCCTTCTTTAAGCTGCTTTCATCAGGCATTTTGTCACCATGAGAGAAGTAACTAATAAAAGGGCATTTTCAGTTTCACATTTGAACTGTCAGGTTCATATCCTTACTCAGAGCCTTGCTCATCCAAGTTCTAATTTCCTCCAGAAATGAATCCGAAACTCACACATAGTGAAGCTGTGACTGACTCTACAGGATTAATTGAAAACTCCGTGCCACTTGGATAATAATTTTCCACCCTAAATTTACACAAGAATTAACAGGTGATAATGATTTAGCAGTGTACTCCCAGCAACAAAGACTGGCCAAATTCCTTCTCAAAGGCCCTAACTGTTATTTTAATCTTCTCACTTCTTCCCTGTGTCACAGCACAGTGGTTAATGACCTGCAATAAATCCAAGAAGCTGTGATTTGAAAGCTACTGAGACCCAGCTTGAAAACAAATCTATATATTCGCTGAGAGATGGCATCTAGATTACCTGGGCCCAGCAAGGATTCCTCAATATTAAGGCTGTTCTTCTTTTAAGGCCTAAATCGACAACTCTACTGTCTCCCCCAGGGACTTGTATTTTTTCTTTTAATCATTCACACCTACTCTTTTATCTAACCTTTCTGGACTGCTTGCTCTTTAAAGTGCAATGGCTGGATTATCAGACAGAGGCGATCGAGGTGTTGAAGGGGAGCCGGGAGCTATTGATGACGCAGCAGCTTGAAGATGTGCACACCTGAAAATGTGCTGAAGTCACGTGCTGTGGCTGCAGGAATCACCCTTAGCAGCTAAGCCCAGACTTCCACCACAGACATGAATGCAAGTGATGGTCAGTGATGGGACAAAGGGTATCTCGAGACAGGATACATGTTTATGATCATGATTCCTGATTCAGTGAAACTGTCCCTACTCAGATGGATCTATCTGATCTCTGTGTTTCTTGGGAAAGCAGAGAAGCAAGCTCTGCTCTCTTGAGCAGCACCCCTGGAGAACATAAGGAGGTATAGCTTCATGATGTCTGGCCCCCAATTCTAAAACCCAAAGTCTGAATTGAACTAAAAACTATCTTCAGTTATTCCTTTTCATGGGATTATCTCTACATCTATAGCAGAATGTCATTCATGGCAGACACTTGCTGGAGTTGTTATACGTATCTTAGCACTTTCTCCAGACGTGAAGCATCCGATTTGACAAAGCACATCTGTTTTCTGGAGTTTGGACGTTCCCTTGCCTTAACACAGCAGTGACAAAACATTCACAGTTCAGAGCATAAACCAGGCACAGCTGCCTGTGAGAGAGAGAGCAGGAATCGAAGAAGAGATATCATACAACATAAATAACTATCCTCAACATAGGACATGATCATGTCTGACTTGAGGAGCCTGGGAGGTGCCCAGGGAGGATTTGTCACTGATATAAGAGGAGAGCATGGAAAGGGGAGGGGTGTGATTGGGTATGAGAAGGCTTGGAGGCAGGAAGCTGCTGTGGAAAAGTGGAGCAGAGGGCCTAAGAGAGAGAAGGGAAAAAAATTTGGGAAAAGTCACATGGGTCATAGTGGAGAGGACCTGAAAGCCATACAAAGGTAAAGCTGGGTGGACGAATGGGAGCTGTGCTTCAGGAAAGGAAATTCCAGGGAAGCTGAAAGCCTATGTGGGTGTCTGGCCAAGGAGACATGGAGAATCCAGTTAAAGATGGTGAAGTGGACACCAGGGTGTGACTTTGGAGTCAGGAAGATGACTGAGGCACCCAAGACCATGTACTCTGTGGGAAAGGACCAAGGGGATGTGGAAAGCTGTGGTTCTGAAACACAGGAGTCAGGCATTTGAGCAAGGGGGTTAGGGGGCCGGCAGGGCCCCTCTCCTCTCCAGTTCACTCCATAGATGGTACCCAACATCCATCTCCTTGGCAGCAGCAGGTCAGGCTCAGGATGGAACCAGAGCTTTTTCTAATTTGTATTTCTTTTCTAGCCTACCCAGAGAGGCTTAATTATTTAAATCTCAATTAATCCCCGTAAGGGTGCTTGCATGAGAAGTTTGTTTAATTACCTCCTTTAAGCTCCCTAGTTGCACATGGTCTTGTTTGGTTTATTGATCATTCAAGCGCCAAGCTTCTGGCTAGGAGCTGACAGCCAGGATAGCTCAGATGCATTACTTTTGGAGCAAATTCCAAGGGTCACCATGCCCCCCTCCTCCTTTTCCTGTCCAGGTTGCACAACAGCAGAGACTAAGGCTCAGGAGAGTCATGGATGACACAGGCCTCTGTGATGGTTAAGTTTTGTTGTCAACTTGACCTTTCAGGTAATCTTGGGTGGGTCTCTGAGGATGTTCACAGGAAGGCAGCCTCTCAGTAGGGGGGCAGGATGTAAGGAAGCTCAAAGGAGCTGGAAGTAAACATCCTTTCCTGTGTGGGCAGTGCAGGAAGGAAAATCCAGAGACTCAGGAAGCCATTAAGTCTGGGATAGGGTTGCAAGACCCACCCTAAGGCTATATAAAGGAGAAGAAATTCTCTCTTTGGCCCCCCTGCCTGTTCCCTGTTCTGTGTGTATGGTGTAGGTGATGGGTTTTTCTCTCTGCTTGGACCTATGAAAGAGGGCCAGCCTCTTTCGCTGTTACGGAACTTCCCCTCAATCTGTAGTTTCAATAAATACTTTCCTCCCTCAAATTGTGCCTGGTTTGAAGATGCATCCCAGCAGTGTGTGGCTAACTACGTCAGCCTCCTTGGAGCTCTCCTGTGTCTTTCTGTAACCTCACCATCTCTTGGCTTACAATTACTTTTGGCTTTGATTGCTTCACTCACAGAAGCCATATCCTCAGAGCAGAGGCATGCACACTCTCACAGCACAAGTGCTCTGACACTGCTTCTGTTTCAGTGATAAAATATGTATAGTCTTGCAACTTCACATTGTTCTACAAACATCCTCCTGTCTAGTTCTTTCATTCCCTAACCCTTGAAGCTCTTACCATCCATTCTTTTCCCCACACCCCAACCACTTGTTTTCTGTCTCTCAATGTAGCAATTACTCAGACAAAACACCCAATCAGAAGCATCTTATGAAAAAAAAGTGTTTATTTCTGGCTTGCAATTTCAAGAGGAAGCCTCGTCATGGCAGGGAAAGCATGACAGGCCTTAGCAGGAAGCCTGGGTCACTTCTCTACAGCAGCAAGAGTGAGTTCAGCTAGCAGAGTGACCAGCTGTCTTCCCCACCATAATGGGAAAAATAACCTGTAAGCAGAATAAATTCTCTCCTTCCTTAAGTTGCTTCTAGTTAGGCATTTTGTCTCAGCAATGAGCAAAGCAATCATACAATGGGTAAAGTGTTTGCCATGCAGGCATGAGGACCTAAGTTCAGATCCCAGATACCCAGCACGTCTGGAAAAATGTTGGATGTAGTGGTACACACATGTAATCCCAGAAATGGGGAGGTAGAGATAGGAAGATCCCTAGGCCTTGCCAGGTAGCTTATCTAACTGAATTCATGAGTCCTGAGTTCAGGGAGAGACCCTGTGTCAAAACGTAAGGTTAAGAATGATCACCCCAACCAAAATTTTCTCTTTCCAAGAGAAAATTTCCACTACCAGAAACCTACAGAGAAGCTACACCCAATAGAATCTTGCCAAATTAGCAATGTGTGTCTCATTCAACCTATACTGATCTCACTCACCGATGGAGATTCTGTTTGTGTTTTTCAAAAGGCAGCGAGAGAACCGTGGTTATTCCAACTCCACCAACAAGCCACAGGATGATGAACAAGCCCAGCAAGAGATGAACCATCCCTGGCCTATCCTGTAGGCCCCAAGTGAAACCTTTGAGAGAGTGGTGTGATAAACAAGAGACCTATCACCACAGCGAGTCAATTAACCCAGGATAGGTCAATGAGATAGACACCATTGAGAGCCCACACATCCCAAGCAGAAATACAGAGACAATTATGATCTCAACAATAAAGCAGACTTAAAACTCACCCACCATGACTCAGGGAACTGAGCGGAAGAGGGGGCGGAAAGATTGTAAGATCCATGGTGGGGAGAATATCCAGAGACATTTCCCCCATCAGCAACAACACACAAAATGGTGGTGGTGGGAGGAACCAGGCTACCTCATGAGCTAATCATACCCTCTACTCCATGGACTGATCCAGTAGGCCCACCGAAAAGGGCCCCCAGTGTGAAGGGGACAGGGAGGAGGGAAATGGGGGTACTGCTATGAGATTTGCTCATACACTGTATCTAATTATTGATAATAAAGATTTCTTAAAAAGAAGAATGATCACCCCTGCCGCTCAGGGAGTAAGACAACTAATCAACCATGGGGACCTCATGAAATTCAAATGTTTTGTACAGCAAAGGACACTGTGAAATGAGCAGAGGCAGTCTATAGAATAAGAGAAAATCTGCCAGCTATACACCTGACAGAGGATTAATATCCAGGATATACAAAGAACCCAAAAAAATATAAATAGTCAGAAATCAAACAACCCAAGCAAACAAAAAAAAAAAAGGACTATAGAACTGAATAGGGTTCTCAAAAGAAGAAATTCAAGTGGAAAATAAACATCTAAAAAGATGTTCTTTGTCCTTAGCCACCAGGAAAATCTGAGTTCAGAGAGAATAACCAGAGTGGCCATGCCCTGGAGAGATTCCCAGCCTGACGGAAGAGAAGTCTGCCACTGGTCCTGCATTTCTTGTCTTCCACGGAGAGGGACCCCCATTTGGCTAGCACCGTGGGTGGGAAGGGAGAGTGAAGTTAGGAAAGGTTTCCTATAGAAAGAGTTCAGGAAATGGTCTTAAGAGGTGGGAAGTATATGTCTTCAGACCTGCAAAGTGGCTGTCCAGGTGAACAAACAGCCACAGGAGAGGTGTCACTGGGAAACTGAGCCATGTGTCCAAGAAAGTCAGTGATCTAATAATTCATCAGGACTGCAGCATTTACGTTCAGCAGTTTTGAGAAAGACGACAGAAAACTGGGTCCTTGTGAAGGTGGATAGATGAGAAGCTGTTAACTTCTCTGGCAGCGAGAAACTACTGAAAGCTTTGGAGGCACAGGACAGTCAGGTTTGCATTGAGCAGGTTACTCACCAGTACGATCCTTCTTTGCTTTGGGAGAAGTGATGTGTTTATATTTCTGGATATGAACTAAATTTATATATATATATATATATATATATATATATATATATATATATATATATATATATATATATACACAGTACTTTCGCAACTAAGAGTGAAACATTGAAGTTATTTCTGGGTTCATTTGGGGGGGGCAGGCAATGGGCATCTCCTGGTTGAACCATCACTCCTTGCCAAGGGAATGAGAGCAGAGGAAGGACTACTGAAAGAGGTAGGTCCTCAGAGACTGGGGAGATGGTTCAGTGGGAGCTCGTCATACCTATACTCTTTCTGTCTGCTTTTCTCTTTCTTTCTTTCTTTCTTTCTTTCTTTCTTTCTTTCTCTCTCTCTCAAATAAATACATTACTACACATACGCATGCAGCTCTCTCTCTCTCTCTCTCTCTCTCTCTCTCTCTCTCTCTCTCTCTCTCTCTCTCTCTCTCTGTAGTTTTCAAGGGAAAAGTTGCTCCCTCTCCCATATTCATATGTTGAGATCCTAACTCCCAATATGACAATATTAGGAGGTGAGAGGCCTTTGGGAGATGATGAGGTCGTGAGTGTGGAGCCTTCATGATGGGATTCTTGTTCTTATAAACCAGACCCTAGAAAACTCCCCTCAGTCTTTCCACTAAATGAAGCAATAAGTCTATTAAGTCTATGCCACAGGGAAAAGGCTGATGATAGAGAAGAACTCTCCCATCCCGGCACCTTGGTCAGAAAGAACCATGAGAAAGAAATCCTCTGTTCTATGGTATTTTTGTTATAGCAACCCAAGTGGATCCTCTCTCTCTCTCTCTCAATCTCTGTGTGTGTGTGTGTGTGTGTGTGTGTGTGTGTGTGTGTGGAAAGAGAGAGAGAGAGAGAGAGAGAGAGAGAGAGAGAGAGAGAGAGAGAGAGAGAGAGATACCACACACACACTCCTCAGAAGTCCAAGAAGTCCAAGAGAAGAATTCCCTCCTGGGAGGATGACACTCAGATGACTTCTCTCCCTCCTGGTATGAGCAGCCTCTGCAAAGCAGACTGAGGGTGGTAGATGGAGACACCTGTTCTCCGTTGGACCCCATCTCCGCAGGGACTTCCCATCCCGGGCTTTCTACTTTCACCCAAGTTTTCCCATCCCACGTTCACACTGACGTTACTGAGACTATTTGCTTCTTTGTGGCCTTTCTATCTACCCCTTTTCTAATGGTCTATTTAAAACTGGAAGATGAACCTCATTTTTTTTTCCAAATGTAATTTGAGGGAATTTGCATGATACACGCAGTAACAAGTGAGTCCTGAATTATGTATGATCTCCTCTAATGGGCCGGAGCTTGTTTGGGAAGTGTGATCTTATAAACTACTGGGTTTGCTTTTTATGGCAAATTGAACACTATTCTCCCCCCGCTTGCTTTACATATTCTCCTAATTAGGGGAGATAAAATAGATTTTAGACCTGAAAAAGCTATTTCTTTCCGAGAGCCCACATTTGTATGGAGAATTAAGCTCATTCCAGTCAGCTGCACCCTCTAATTTAGAGCTGTTGTCAGTATAAGTATAATCATAAAAGATTTCTCCATTGGGAGCTCTTATGCAATCCACTTCTTAAGGTGACATTTTTCAATCTAAGGAGGGTCTGTTAGGTTGGCTCCCTCAGGGGGCCTGGGGGAGGTAGTACAAGACCTGACTGTCCCCTGAAGAGGTTTACAATTGCTCTGCCTCTTGCTGCTCTAATCTTGGGGGGGAAATGACTTTGAAATTAATAAGAATTGCATTGATTTATTGAACCCTGATAGCATGCCAGGCTGGAGGTCTCCATGGCTCAGTCTTGAACAGCAGAGCTGTTTTGGTTTACATGAAAAGAAGACTTTGGACTTTTGAACAGTGTTGGAACTATTAAAGACTATGGGGACATTTAAAGTTGAACTTAATGCCTTTTTCTATCATGATATGGCTGTGCAGCCTATGGAACCAGGGGTGGAAGGTTTTATAGGCTTGAATACTTGATCCCTAAATGATGTAACTCTGGAAAGATTGTAGAATCTTCAGAAGGTGAAGCCTGAATGGAAGAAATGGGTCCTGAGTGCAGGCTTGATGGATTTATAACCAGGCCCCATTTCCTGTTTTCCCTCAGCATCCTAAGTGAACGGTGCTACGATGGAAAGAACGGCTCCTGCTCAGAAGGCCATGCCTTCCCCACTGTAACACTTCTCTTCAAAAACCATTTCCGCCTAATTTACTTCTGATCAGGCATTCTGTCCCAGCAACAAGAAATAACTGATAAATATCGGCCATTTTGTAGTGAGCCAGCAAGCATGCTGGGACTTTGGTTGGGAGCCTGACTTGGACTAGTCAGTGAAAATGACAGGTGTTCTCATTCCTTACAGCTGACAGAAGAGTAAGAAGTGGGGCAGGTATTAGGTTGGAGGCTCTGGAGATATGAGAGCAGAGCCTGGAAGGGAAGTCAGAATACCTGTGGGGCATCTCCATGGTCTACATGAGAGCAGCCCTGTGAAGCTCATCACCTTTTGAATGGATGACACCTGCAGAAGTATCATGATCCCTTCAACTTTCTCCAAGATCTGTGGGAAGAGGGTCTTACCTTTACATCTATCTAACCAGAGAGCCTTGACCATCCCACCCTGAACACCCCCAATGTCATCTAAACGGAAGCATGTCTATGACCAAATTTGAAAGAGGTGCAGTGAGGCCAGAGGGCAGAGTCTCAGGAAGGTGTGGGGTAGATCCGCAGGGTCCGGGTAGCTCACGTGGGGCAGAGAGGCTTAAAAGGGACATGTGATCATTTTAAACACACAAATGATGGAATCGGCTCGGCTGCATTGCTCATAGCCTTGGTTAGAACCCACAGAGCCATTTGCTCTCCTACAGGACGCACACTCTGGGCTTGCCACACACCACCTCGTTTATCCTCAGGAGCAGCCTGGCAGCGTGATAAAACACAAGGATGGAGGGGCTAATGCCTAGGCCACACACCTGCCCAGGAACCCCCACTTCCAGATTCTCCTTCCCATTCAGACAGAGCACACAAAACTTTGTGACTTCAAAATGAATAATAAATAAATATATGGAAGGGAAAAATGGTGATAAGCAATATTCCGGAGACACTCATTTCATGGCTAATTTCTTCAGACTCCGAATGTATCACTTTTGCGTGGCTGCTGAAATGGACTCGATCAAATAATAAAGAGAATTTAGATGCTGTGAAGAGTAAAGAGCGGGATAATTAAGACACATTAGTGAGCTCAGTGGGGAACAAAGAAGTTAGCTCAAAGAAGTCGCCCTTCTCTTGAAAGGAAAAGAGAAAGAGAAGGTAGTCTTCTGTTTTCTCCCATTTGCCTTTGAGATGTCAAACTTGTTTTTCACGTCTTCATTTTTCTGCTGAGGTTTTGTTCTTGGAGGGCAGAGGGCAGGAGCTAGGCAGGGTTTCTGCTCAAGTGCTCCAGCTGGGATTTTGTGTTAAGAGTCTGCTGAGCTGCTGGACATCGAGGGGTGAGGAGCATTCTCCCTCCACTGGGGAGGCTTCTGCCACATACTGGCAGTGACCCCAACTGTGCACCTCCAGTGACCCTTTGTCCCCTAAAATGTCACTAACATGGACTATTATTTTCTCTTAAGTAGGAAGGGGTTTTTGTTTTATTTTGGTGTGTGTATGAATGTATGCAGACATGAGTGTTCGTGTGTGTGTGTGTGTGTGTGTGTGTGTGTGTGTGTGTGTGTGTGTGTGTGTGTTAGGGGAGGAGGAGGCAGAGGTTGATGTTGGGTGTCTTTATCTGTTGCTTCTGCCCCTCATTTTTATGAGACAGAATTTCTTATTGAGCCATGAACTCACTGATTTAGCTTGACAAGGTAGCCAGCAAGCCCCAGGGATCCTTCTGTGTCTGCTTCCCCAGTGCTGGGATTACAGACACTCACCAGCACATCCAGCATGTCACATGGATCCAGAGGCTGACTGAGGTCTTTATCCTTGTATAGCAAACACTTTACTCCCTAAACCATCTCTTCAGCCTAATGAGAAAGCAGTTTTTTATTTTTGTTTTTAAGTATTGGAAATCTAAGGGTAATTTGTTGTCTTGAAGGCTTCCAGAGATAATGGGGGATGGAGCATATGACCACCACCACCCCCGTCCAGTTTGCAAATATTATTGGCCCTCTTTGATATGTCTTAAAGGAACCTAGGAGCTTAACCCACAGTTCAGTCACTGTATGATTCTAAGATCGTGTGTTACTATTTTGGACATTTTGCCTCCATAGTAGGATGTTGTGATGTTTACGCTTGCACACACACTGTTGATTCCTTCAGTAGAGTGCACAACAGTTGGTGATGGTTGTATTTGATCAAGACAGGCACAGTAGCACCTTCCTAACACTTGTGGTTCTTCTTATGCAACTTGGATATTCTTGCACTAGCGAGATGAGTGCTGTTTTCCCTTCCTACAAATGTGGACATGTGTGTGATTTTCTTCTAAGGCATCCTGGACATTCTTCCAGTAAAGAAATGAGCCCTGTTTTCTCTCCCCCAGAAAGGTAGACAGGTGTGTGACCATAGTGCAGCTGATGCCATCAACTTATCAGGCTGAGTCAAAAGGTGATATCCAACTAGCTACCTCATTTGGGGACACGTCCTCTTGGAAACCAGCCACCATGCTGTAAGGAAGCCCAAGTAGCCCATAGAGAGGCCATAAGAAAATGCTCTGGATGGAGTCCTCACCAGTAGCCCTCCAGAAGCTTTCAGCTCATTCTACCCTCCAGCAGCAGTAACCTCAGCCTTCCAGTCTTCCAGACAACATCGAACAAAGATGGCTCCTTGAAAGCAGCTACTGTCTGGGATCTCTGGGTATAATATGTGAGCTTATTTGACAAACTCAGATTGAATTATTTATAAGGAGAGAGGACCGCAAACTGGAAAACTGAAGTTCAAATCCCACAGTTATCATCTCAAGTCACTTAATCTCAATGGTCTTCAGGCTGGCTCCTCATTGATAAAGGTAATTAATATGTGTCTCACAAGCCTTTGTTAAATATTACATACAATTTTGTATATAAAATGCTTTCTAAGTATAAAAAATATTTCTCAAATATTGTACAGCAAACACTTTACTGAACACATATGGTGTGTGTGCATATGCTATGGGTGTGTTTGTGTGTGTGTGTGTGTGTGTGTGTGTGTGTGTGGTGTGTGTGTACCATACATACCATGGCACACAAGTGGAAGTCAGAAGGCAACTTCAGGTGCCAGTCTGTGCTTGCCACCTGGCCTCAGGCAGGGTCTTTCGTTTGCTGCATATACCAGGCCATCTGGCCCATGAGCTTCCAGGAATTCTGTCTCTACCTCCCATCTCACCACAGCACACACTGGGATCACAGTGCTCACACTACCATGCCTGGTCTTACATGGTTTCTGGGGCTCTGAATTCAGGGGGTCAGGCTTGTACACTGAGCCACATCCTATCTGCGTTAGGAATCCTATCTGCCCCCAGGTAAGGAGGCAAGGTAGGACCCTAGCTAGAGTAAAGCTTCTGCTACTTTAACTGTGATGTGAAAGGTAGTCGGGAACATTCTAGAAAGAAAATGAAGATGCAAGGGGCATGCATTCAGGTTGCTACTCCAGCTAAATGCGGCTGCTTTGAGCATTAAGGAGTGTAATACGTTCTTTCTAAGCTCAAATGTGTAACCTGTACTTAGGGAATTCCTCTTTTCTTAATTGCAAGATAGGCTTGTCTCCACCCCATGGAGAAAACTGGGAAATTTCCCTAGAGAAAAGTCCAGAGCATGCATGATATTTAGCAAGTGATCAAGAAATGTCAGCTCTTATTTATGGTATGACCTGAAATAGCCTTATTTCTATGCAATCTATTTCTTTTGATTAAAGTATCTCTCTTGGAATTTTTCTGGATAAATCAGGTTTCTATCTATCCTTATTCTCTCTCCTTTTTCTTCTCCTCTCCCTCGGCAGGTCTTTGAGTTCTGAGTTGGCACAGACCTCTACTGTGAGATTTCCTCTGTTCACACTCAGCCTGTGTTTGTGGAATGTTTTCTCTGAGCTCAGACACATACACACACACACACACACACACACACACACACACACACACACACACACACACACAGTCATTTAATCCTGGTAAACACCCAAGAAGATAGCAAGCATGGCCTCTGTTTCATAGACGAGGACAGTGAGGCCCAGAGAGATTCGTGGCCTTGCCCAGTATATACCAGTGAGGCAGGAGCGTGGGGCAGAAGCCTGCTGACTGAAAAATTAGCTTATAAGAAACACTTGTTGGCAATGTCTCTGGATATTCTCCCCCAGGAGGAGGATATCCAACTGACTGGCGTTAGGGAAGAGGGAAATAGGGGAACTGGAGACATCAACACATTATTCCCTTATTAAGTGTATCTAATTATCGATTATTAAAAAAAAGAAACACTTGTTAGACTGAAGAGTTAGTTCAATGGCTAAAGGCTCTTGTTTACAAAGCCTAACAGCCTAGGTTCAAATCCCCATGTACCCACATAAGGCCATATACACAAAAGTAGTGTGAATCTGTAACATTTACAACCACCAAATTTATATCAGAGAATAAATATGCAATAACCTACACTCACTGGATATGAAACACCCATTCATCTCCATTCAGATATTTGGGGACATGCATTTCATAAACAGTAATATTCAGAATATATAGATAGGCCTTCCCACCAGTGGTAACCACCTTCGTCAACCCAGATCTTAGACGCTGCAAATGCACAGACTGATGGACTTGAGGCACAGACAAGGAGGAGAGAATAGGGTGCTTGAGAGCCATGTCTTTCCTCAGCTGATGCCTGGGACAGGCTGTGTTCAGCAAACAGAATGTCACATCTGGGAGGAGCAGCTCCAGCCTGACACACTTCCACGTTACAACCCCATAAGGCTCCTGCCTATGGTGTCAGGCGTGCTTAGCTGTTGTCACTACAAAGGAACAATCTATTGAAGAGCTAAAATCGCTCGCCTTCGAGAGGCTGACAGGCAAATGTTTAAGGACATGCTTCACTGGCCACCTACCATTGTGAAGAGGCAGATGCCAGCACTGTTGATTGGCACCCTTCTTGTGTTAGTCATTTTGCCCAGCACTGCTAAAAAGTCTTAAGTACAAGTTTATTCATGCACCTGCATCGCAGTCTCTGGAGGGCAGTTCCCAGGATGCCCACTGTGCATGCTTTCCTGTTGGTTTCCTCTCAAACCCTGTCTTTGAAGAACACGAGAGGAGGAGTCGAAGGTGCAAGGGAACACCCACCATCAGGATCGCTCCAGAGCATCGTTATCTGCTGCTTTTTGAACCAACGTGTAGTACACAGATGAGAACAAAGGAGCTGTGAAAGGTTTTGAGGACCATTTCTCCTTACTGCTAATAGTTTCTGTGATCCGACAAGAAGAAAATGATACCTAAGTATTCACCCTGCTCTTACCAGATAATTGTTTGAATGTTAGTTTCCAGAGGGGAACCACTGAGCCAGGGGGAGTATTCTCTGAACTGCTTCAACAGCAATTTAAAAATATTTGTACTTAATTTCTTTTTTAATTTTTATTTATTTGTGTGTATGCAGTGGGGGAACACACACATGCACCAGGCATGCACCACTTTGCATCTGGCTTTATGTGGGTGCCAAGGATTCAAACTCAGGCTGACAGGCTTTGCGTGCAAGCACCTTTAACCCAACCTTAAACCATAATTCTTTTCTGCTTTCAAAGTGTGTCTGTCTTATCACCTCAAATAGAGTAGATTACAGAGGCCTCCTGACTCTGTGACTCTCTGTGCTACACGTGCTATGCCAGGAGCATAGGCCCTTGTAGCATTTTCATCTGACCTGTGAAATCAACTAGGATCTGTATTTTATCAATGAGAAATCTGGTCCTGCAGGTGATCCCTGCCATGATTTGCATATGAACACTGCTCCAAAGCTCATGTGTTGAAGGCCTGGTCCTCCCTATCAGTGTTCAGGGCAGAGGCAGAGATTTTGGAAGGTGATTGAATTGTGAGGATTCCTCAGTGGATTGACCCACGGATACATGCATGGGTTAGCAGTGCTATTGGGAGGAGATGGAAGCTTTAGTAGGTGGGGCATGGTTGAAGAAGTCCATCCCTTCCTGTGTTTGGGAAGGATCTACTTTGCGCTAAGCAACTCTGCTTAAGTACATATTCCCTGCTGTGATGTTTTACCTCACCCTGGGTCCAAAGCAACCATAGACTGAATCCTCTGAAATAACGAGCCAGAATAAATCTTTCTTTTAAATTGTTTTTCTCAGATATTTTGTTTCAGCAAAAGCAACAGCAGTCTAGTTAGCACAAGGACAAATGAATGATTCCAAGCTGGGGCCTTTGAATCCACACTTCATCCTGGGGCCTTGTCTAGCCCTTAGGTTGTTCCTCAGAGGTTTGCAAGGGGTCACTTCGTCCCTGTGGTCATTTGTCATCAGCACCCTCTATGGCCTTGTCCCCAGAGATCATCCACACCCCTTCCCCTACACACATGCACATGTATTATCACAAGAAAGCACACATGGCATGTGACACAGCCATGCTCTTACTGCCTGTGTGTCAGTCAACCTTTTCTGAGCTACATATTCCAAGGCTGTTTCCAGAGCTCATCCCAAGGAAGTCTGTCATAGGCCGTGGTGTCAAGAATGTGGCTGTCTTCCACCACCAATCTCCCAGCCTATTAAAGAAAACCATTATTTGATTATCAGAAGACTAACTCCTACGCTTGGCTTGTGTTGTGTGTAGTTAGCTTTCTTGTTGCTGTGACAAAGAACCCAACCAAAATCAGCTTGTGGAGGAATGGGTTTATTTTGGCTTATGGACTCAAGGGGAAGCGCCATCATGGCAGGGAAAACAATGGCATGAGCAGAGGGGTGGACATCACCTCCTGGCCAACATCAGGTGGACAACAGCCGCAGGAGAGTGTGCCAAACACTGCCAAGGGGAAGCTGGCTATAACCCCCATAAGCCCACCCCCCAAAAAAAAGTTCTAATTCCAAATCTGCCATCAGCTGGGGATCAAGCATTCAGAACACATTCATTTGTGGGGACACTGAATAAAACAATTACCATCTGCCCTTGGCCCCCACAAACTAATAATCATACGATGCATTCAGTTCATGTTTAAAACTCCTCACAGTTTTTAATCCATCCCAGTGATATTCAAATATCCCCATAATCTAGGTCTTTAACTGAGCTATAATACCAAAAAAAACAACAAACCCATAATGGCACAGAACATTCACATTGCAAAAGATTCACATTGCAAAAGGACAACATCAAACTCTATCTCCAAGTCCAATAATTCTAATCAGTAACAAGTCTCTTGGAGTTCTGATTCTGTCCCTCCAGCTCAGATACTCAGTACAAGAAAACTTCATCCAGTGCTAGCAGCTCTCCTTGGCAGCCATCCCTAGTCCTGGCATTTCACTGGGTCTCTACTGCAACCCATGGTTCATCCTCATGGTTCCATCAGGCAATCCAACACACCTGCTTCACACTGCCCATGGCCAAAAACCATGTTGCAAATCTAATGACCCTCTCTTCCTGCATTTGTTATAACTTGTCAATCCAGAGTGGAACAAAGCCAACTTTGAAGAGCAGGAAAACTTTAGCATTCAGGTCCCTTACTTCAAAGGAGTCTGTAATCTTTCTGCTGTCCCAGTGCAGATCACCTGGCCCAATCTCAATGGTTGTCATCTCTCAATTGCAGCGGAACAGGCAGCCATTTTGGACCAAAGGTTTCCTTTCCTTCTGTGCCATCTCCATCTGCTCACACCGGTCCATTTCTACACAAAGCAACCCTGCACAAGTTCTCAGGACACAGACAAGCAGAACACAGTAAGACTCTCACACAAACTGCTTCTGGCACTGTCCTAACAAAAGTTCTTTCTCACCCTTGTAAGCCAAACCTCACATAGTCCTCACTGCATTCAGGTCTTTCCAACTCTGACCAGAATCCATGAAGCTGTACTTACAGCACTGCAAGGCATCTCTTAGACTTAGGTTTCAAGACCTTCCACATTCCTCCTGCAAATCAGTTCCAAAAGGCCAAAAGCCACAGAATCACCATTCTAGCAGCTACAACAGATCCCGCTCTCTCCTACCAAAACTGTTAGAGTCAGATTCATGTTGCTGCAACAAAGAACCCAACCAAAAGCAGCTTGTGGAGGAAAGGATTCATTTTGGCTTAAGGACTCGAGGGGAAGCTCCATGATGGCAGGGAAAAGGACGGCATGAGGAGAGAGTGGACATCACCTCCTGGCCAATGTCAGGTGGACAACAGCAACAGGAGAGTGTGCCAAATACTGGCAAGGGGAAGCTGGCTATAACACGCATAAGCCAGCCCCCAACAACATACCACCAACAAAGTTCTAATTCCAAAACTGCCATCAGCTGGGGATCAAGCATTCAGAACACATGCGTTTGTGGGGTTCACCTGAATCAAATCACTACAGGCTGTTTGCATTGCTACTGATTCCAGTATAGTTCCATGCACAAAACAGGTGCTGAGACACACTTGGCATGAGGTACTGTAGGTGCTACATGGTGGGCTGAGGCCATAGTACAAGCCCCACCTCCAAGCTGTCCACAGCCATGTAGATGCACACTTGAGTGTCCATGCTGTTGGCCACTCTTAGCATTAAGACAGGGCTTCCCTGTGTAGCTCATACTGGTCATGAACTCACTATGTAATCAAGTCTGGCCTCAAACTCTCAATCCTCCTGCTTCCTGAATACTGAGATTGTAGGCATGAGTCAACAGGTCCAGCCTTGTTAGACACTTATCCAGCACAACCCCATAGCACACATTCATTTGTTTTGCTTTTGCATACTCGTGGCATAAGAATAACATGCAAAGTTCATGAATCCAAGTTCAAATCTAGGACTTACCAAGTCAGAAACAGTTCTGTGTGTGTTCCAACACAGGGGATTCAGGGAGCCATGTTAGTTCAGGAGATCTATTTTTAACTGAAGTATTTGAAGGGCTGGAATAGTTTTCTCACAATCAAAGAGCAGGTCATAGCAGATAGGACAGTCTTGAGATAAGAGCTGCCAGTTTGCAGAAATGACTGTATCCACCATGGAAAGGCTGGCTCAGAGGCCACTTAAATTGCAAAAGCCTTCCACAAGGTTAAGCTGGCTGGTGTGACTATAAGTGTTACTGATCCTGTTCTATTATAGCAGTGGATTAATGAAGGAGGCTAGACCCTTGATCAGATATTTTAATTTGGAGCCTACTCTCAAAGGAGAATTTACATACCCCACGAGTTAGGTTGCCAAGAGTAGACTGCTGTGCTGTTGGGTACAGCTACCAGGGAGGTTACACTAGCACTCTGCAAGCCTTTCCATAACTAATTTCTATTGATCGTTCCAACCTCTGATTGCTGGGTTCTGAAAGTTCTGACTTTAACCCTTGTTTTCCCTCTAAGCACTTTAACTTTTATTATGCAGTTTGAAAGCATCCTGGAATTTTTAGGGCCACAGCCAGTACTTAGGGTTTTAATAAAAAATGCAGAGACATGCTTGAGGGTACATTCATTCAGGCATCTCCATGCCTGGTGTTTGGTTGTTGATTTACAAATGGAAGTTTTTTTATGGTTTATTATATGCTCTGCAGAGACTTGGCCATTGTTTTGACCAGGTGATTGTGAGTTCTGAACTCCCCATGGCCTGGCCTGAGGTGGACACTAGATGGTGGCTTCTGCCCTCTCACTGTTGTCCCTGATTTTGTCAGCAGCTATGCCTGTTAAGAAAGTGCAAGATTTAACTCCAAACTAGAACATCTCAGGAGGGGGTACCCTGTACACAGCTCCTCGAGACCTTTAGGAATGAACATCCTTGGTTGACCCCCCCCACACACACACACATGTGAAATTCTAGGGTTGGGGTTCAGCAATGAAGTATTGCAGCAAGTTCTCCAAGGGCTCGAAACAGGTTTGAATGTAAGAGCCACCTACGAAATCCATACTTCTGAGAGTTTCTGAGTCAGAAACACCATTCATTTATTCAGTTTTCAAGTGCTTATTAAAGAAAATTTTATTAAGTATCTCCAATGAGCCAGATGCTGTCATAATTCACTTGGGATAAATAAGGCAGAGAAGTATCCCTGCCACCTTAGACCAGTAGAAAGTAAGGGTGAAGATTCCCAACTCTGAGCCAGACAGCCTTGTTCCTGTTATTTAGATACTGGTGCCTCAATCCCCCCAGTGGTACAATGGGGTGATAATGGCTCCTGTTTCATGGGGATCTGGCAAGGATTCAATAGGCTGGAGTGTTCATAGTAAGTATAATGTCAACTGAACACAACATGCTTTACAGTGTGGCAAGAGGTCATTTTGTGTAAAACCCGAGTTTTACAGCAAAATATGATGTCTTCTACAAAGCCAGGAAAGATCTTTGCAATGGTGGACTTCAGGAGACACACTGTGGACATAGGTGGTTGTGGTGGTTCGAATCACAACCCTGTAGACTCTTGTGTTTTGAATGTTTGGTCCCCAGCTGGTGGCAATTTGGGAGGTGGAGCCTTTCTGGAGGAGGTGTGTTGCTAGGGACAGGCTATAGGTGTGCTATAGCCAGCTCCCCCTTGCCAGAGCTTGGCTCACTCTGTTGCTGCTTTCTACCAGCTGCTGTGGCAAGATGTGATGTCCAGCCTCTGCTCTACCTTCCCTTCCCTGCCATGATAAAGCTTCCTCTTGATGGCTGGAGACATGGCTGGGCTGGGGAAATGGCTCAGCAGTTAAGGCACCTGCCTGTAAAACCTAATGACCCAAGTTCAATTCCCCAGTACCCACATAGAGTCAGATGCACAAAGAGGGTGCATGCATCTGGAGTTGGTTTGCAGTACCCATTTTCTTTCTCTCTCTCTCTCTCTCTCTCTCTCTCTCTCTCTCTCTCTCTCTCTCTTTGAAAATAAATAAGCAATTTTTTAAAAAAATCTTCCTCTTTAGACTGTAAAAAAATAAAATAAAATACCCTTTCCTTTAATTAGCTGCTTTTGGTCAGGTGTTTTGTCTCAGCAATGCAAAGGTAACCATGACAGTAGTTTTTAAAGGTAACTAAATAAGAGTCCAACATGTCCAGTCAGACATGGATGGACAAAAGCAGCCAATGGGACTGGGGAAATTATTCTGTGGTTGCAAGCATGAGGACCTGAGTTTGAATTCCCAGCACGCAGTAAAATACCAGGCATCATGGTGCACACCTGGAATCCCAGCACCAGGAGGGTGGAAACAGGGAATCCCTGGAAGTCACTGGCTAGGTAGTTCAACCAAATCTGTGATCTCTAATTCAGTTACCTTCCTCAAAGAATAAGGTGCAGAGTGATAGAGGAAGATTCCTGACTTCTACCTCTGTTCTCCATAGACACACACATACTGATCACACACAGACAGACAGACACACACACACACACACACACACACACACACACACACACACACAAAATGAAGCAGTCAGTGGGTTCTCAGAAGTCCATGGGGCATTGAACATTTTATTCTGTGGCTGGGAGAGGTGATTGCTTGAATGGATCCAACCTGCTCTAGGAAGTCTTCCTGCCCAGTCCTGCCCCAGGGTTCCTCTCCCCTGCAGGACTAGCCACAGGGTCAAGAGGGCCCAAGTCTATTGACTAGATGGTATTTTAGGGTCCTGAAGTTCTCAGGGAGCAGAGACCATCAAGTTCATTGCATACAGCACAGGGCAGAGTCACGATCATTGTCTATGAATGGAGTTTCTTCTGATAGGGGTGGGAGGCTGAGGGTACTGGAAGTTCAGAAATGTGCTTGGCCCAGGGGCCAGAATACCTGACTAGGAGCCAGAGCAGTCCCCCTACCAGCTGCTCGAGTCCAGATTTTCCCTGTGTGGACTCCATGTATACCCACACTCTTATCTAAAGATGAAGCATGGTCATAAATGCCCTCTCTCTTGAGAGTCTCAAAGCCAAGACAAACTGCTCCTGGTGCCCTAAAGCAAACTGCCATGGCCCGAGGAGCCCAGAGAACACCATCCACCCTTGAGAGAATTTCAGTGAGTGTTAGCTGAGCCTGGATAGTCCTGGCACTGAGGAGAAGCCATGTGGACACATGGGCCAGCACCCTTCCCCTGCCTGGCCAAGCCAAACTCAGATTGCAATCACTGTCTCATTGTTGTGAACAAATGCCTGACCAAAAGCAATTTAGGGAAGAGCGGAGTTAATTTTCAGCTAACAAGTTTTTTTTAAAACTTTTTATTAATAGCTTCCATAATTATAGACCATAAATCACTATGATTCCCTCCCCACCCTCCCTCATATCTCCTCCCCCTCTCAATTAGTCTCTGTTTTGTTTCAGTGTCATCATCTTTTCCTCCCATTATGTGGAGGTATTGTCAGACACTGTGAAGTCATGAATATCAAGGCCATTGTGTCTGGAAGTTTGCGTTGTAAGCAGTCCTCCCCTTCCTTTGGCTCTTACAATCTTTCCTCCACCTCTTCCACAATAGACCCTGAGTCTCAGGAGGTGTGATAGAGATGTCCTCGTGCTGAAGACTCCACTGTTCTTTCTTCTCAGAACTATGGTGTCTTTTGAGTTATTCCAGTGGTCACCACGATCTGAAAAAGAGAAGGTTCTCTAGGCAAGAGTGAGAGAGAGTAGCATTATTATATGAGCAAGATCATTTTTTAAAAAGTGCTTATAAGGCAGTTTGGTGGGTGTAATATATGTATTTATCCAGACAACAGCAGGCATTACTCCCCTAGGACTCATGACCTCCCCTGCCATAGGCTTTTGACTAGGTCTGCAGTACCAGGCATGCTTTCCCTCCAGTGGAGTGGGCCACCAGTCCAATTAGAGAGCAATTGGTTTTCCTCACAACAGACATGCCACTATTGCCAGAGTTGGCACATTTGGCCTGGCTGGCCAGTCTTAAGGCTTACAAAGTCCACTGCTTTGATGGCTTCTCTCTCTCATAGGGCTGCATGCAGCCTTCTGTCATCAGCTTACAGTTTTGAGGGAAGCTCTATGGTGGGGAAGACGAGGCAAGAGCAGGCTTCAGACCACATCACCCCTCAGCAGGAGGAAACAGGAATAGCACACAGAGTCTGGATATAGCACCTTAAGGCCCACCCCCAGTACCCACTTCCTCAACAAGTCCCCACCTCCTAAAGGCTCCACAACCTCTTCACACAATGACATTCGCTGGGGACCAAGTGTTCAAATGCATGAGCTCATGGAGGATATTTCATTCGATCTATAGCAGCCACCACCCATAGGCAACCCTGAGTGCCCCCCACCATACTGTCTGTTTTTAGACATTGCAAGAAGCCTGTTGGACACAGGAGCAAAAGGTGCAGTTCATTCCAGGAACAGGCCAGTCATATCCAGTCAGCATAGAGCCAAGAGTGTCATAAAGAAGGGAAGTCACTTCCTTTCATACCGGTTTCCATGGAAGTAATGACCAGAAGGACACTTGACCAGGCCAGCCCCATGGACCAGTGGCAAAGGGAACTGGAGACATGGCTGTGTGAGAATAGTCTCAGCCAGCCTGGAAGGACATGCCTGTCAACCTAGCTACTCAAGTGGCTGAGGCAGGAGGATGGCAAGTTGAAGGAGGTCCTGGGCAACTTAGATTCTATCTTAAAACATGAAAAGAGGGCAGGGGAGGTAACTCAGGGATAGAGTTCTTGCCTAGCTGTGGGAGAAGGGGGAGAGAAAGAAGAGACAGTCACTCAGGTTACATGCCATGAGGCCAGGGAAATGGCCAGAGTTTCAGAGCCACTGTGGGAAAGATGACTGGAGAGGGATTTCCAAAAACAAGGCAGACACGAACATTCAGAAGCTCCATCCTCAATAGCTTCAGAGCAGTTCTGGTAAAAATCTTCCTATGGTCATTCACCAGGCCCTCCATGGAGACAGTGATGCAAACGCTCCCACTCACCTTGGTAACATGTGGGCATCAGGCAAAAGCCTGCTTCCACCAAGTGAGGAGACCGGGCTTTCCATGTGGCTAGAGTGGACCATACCACGTGGAAGGAAGTGCTGGCCTCTCAGGCAGAGCAGAAGTAACTTGAAGGCTCTTGCAGGGAGCACCAGGCCCCTGGAATGGGCTCATAGAAAATCAGAGTTTGCCTCCATTTTCAAACAATCTTCTGTTCAGCAATGCAGTGAGACCCTCGGAAAGGCAAGCACCCATGCCTAGAACTAACATCTGCAAGCATCGCTGTAGAAGTGACCGTACTGTTGAGAAGCAAGGTGGGACCAGTTACTGTCACTTTAAGATTTTAGAACGGTGGGGCTGAGGAGATGGTTCAGTGTGAGCACCTGAATTTAGATCTCCAGCACCTACCTACAATGCCAGGCACTGTGGAGTGTACCTGTAATCCCAGTGGTGGGGAGGTGGAGACAGGAGGAGCCCTGGGGCTCACTAGCTAGCCGCTCTAGCCAAGTTGGGGAGATCTTACTTCAGCAAGAGAACTTGCCTCAAAAAATAAGGTGAATTGTGACCGATGACCTCCACACACTTGTATACACATGTGTGCCCACATACATACACATACAAATACAGACACACAGAGAGAGAGAGAGAGAGAGAGAGAGAGAGAGAGAGAGAGAGAGAGAGAGAGATTTTAGAACTGTGATATTCCTATGGAGGGCTTTATGCTGCTGGTCACAGGCCTGTACCAAGTGAGAAAGGCCAAAGACAAAACTGTCCTTGAAACCCACTCCTCTAAAATTTAGCATTCTTCCACATAAAACAAAGGCAATTTTTAAAAGGAAAGTTGTGAGTTGCAGCGATGTTGTAAGTCATAAATTAAATGAGATAATAATGTCTATAAACACTTCAATAAACAAAAGGGTGTTATACTAATGTGTGTTATCATTAAGATTTTAGGAGCCCAGACATAATGGGCTCTCGAGACTAGTCACGCTCACCACAGATTGCAGGATTCAGGGTTGGCTCTGCAGCCAGAGTGGAAATAAAGTTCTGTGAAGCGTAGCCTGCCGGCACAGGCATACAGGACAGATGAGGGCTCAGCCTCTCATTCGGGTCTAATGATTATTTTAAGGCATCAGGCCTGTGGCTGCGTGTTTGGAAGTTGGCACGTTTTTATTACAGTTTACTCCAAGTTTGAAAAAATGCTTTATTTGATGCTCTCTAGGTCCAGAGACAGTGAATTAAATTTCCTACCTAATTAAAGTAGCTGACAGATGGAAATGAGTTTCATGACATTATATCTCCAGCTCACTGCCGGACTTGGGGAGGATCGTCGCTAGAGCTGGTCATCAGAGGTCCTGGTAGTGAATGACACCATAGCAGACAGGCTGTTTTCCAGTTTGTTCCTCCTGGAGGTCACGTAGACACTGGTGGTTTGAGGACTTTTTCTTTGCTGTAACTTGTAGCTATCTGCTTCATGGTTCTGCCCAGAGCTATAGCTGAAAATATGTCATTTCTGGGTGTCTAGGTACACAAATTCATTTGACTCACATTTACTATTTGTGATGGTTTATGTTGACTGTCAACTTAAAAAGACCTAAAATCATCAGAAAGGAATTATCTTGATCGAGTTAACTGAGGTGGGAAAAACCACCTTAACCATTTTATGGGCTGGGGTCCTGGACTGTATATAAAGATCTGGCTGAGTAGAAGCATTCCTCGTCACTTTCTTCTTCCTCTCTGTGGGCTGGATGTGACCAGCTGCCTCAAGCTTTAGTTACCATGACTTCCTGTTATGAAGGACTGTAGCCTGGAACTGTACGGAAATAAGCCCTTCCTGCCTTAAACTGCTATGTGTCAGGTATTTTGTCTTGCAACAAGAAAGTAATTACTATACTACATCTGCTCTCTTGTGTGATTCAGCAGCAAGACTTTGTTGAGTGACTATTCTGAGAAGCTAGCCTTTTGTGAACAGGACAGCACAGATGTGTGATGCTGCAGCCCACCTCTTAGGAGGGAGGTGCAACCTGTGCTGAGTGATTGGTGTGTGGAAGTGGTTCACTTCTGTGAACAAAAGCTGGATGCACCTTGCTCTACATCCTCTGACCTCCCTTCCCCCCAACTCATCAAGCCAAGCTGCTTTAATTACTGTGGGCCCTTTACGATGTAGTATGACATCCAATGACATGGTTCTGGACAATCCGAGATCAAAGTCAATGCCTCAGTGTCTGGGAATGCTCACTGCTCACAAACTGCGCCTTGTCACACATCTTCACATGGCCGGATAGGGTCAGCAAGAGCACTACTTCATGGGACAAGAGACGTGTCAGTCCCAGATCTCCCTCCCCCTTCCAGACTGGGCAAGTTCTTCAAAGGGATTGCCAAACCCCCAAGGGGACTCAGACAACCTGGTTCCTTGGGCCAGTATCTCCACCAGCCACTCCCCACTGGCCAGCATGGTCCCCGTGCTCCAAGGAGCATAAAAGCCTTTCTCCCACCAGCTTCACTCTTTTCCTTCTCAGCCCCACTTTATTACAGGTGCATATTTTCCTTTATCTCCCCTCAGCAGATGTGTCTGTCTACCCCTAATTTCCCCAATCACACGGGCACCTTCTCTGTCTCTGTCTGTGTCTCATTTCTCTCTCCTTCCCTCTATTCTCATTCTCTCACTCTGTCCCTCCTTTCTTCCCTGCCTCCATTCCTCCCTCCTACTTACTCCTCCCTCGGCCTGTAGCATGTGTGCCAACAACCCTAGGTCCTATTCCTGCTAGTTTGGCAGATTCTCTTTCATGCTGCAGATCCCTGGGCCAGTTTCCCAGCAGGAACTCTACCACTGGTGTCTTACACACCAATCACTCAGCACAGGTTGCACCTCCCTCCTAAGAGGTGGGCTGCAGCATCACACATCTGTGCTGTCCTGTTCACTGCAGCACACACTTGCATCCTGGACCCTTTCCCCTCCTTTTCTTTCTTATAGCTACAGTCATGCTCCATTTTAAGGCTACCTACCCCTGCACCCCAAAGTTATAGCGCTGTCCCAATTTGGGGCAGGTTAATAATTTTCTTTTCGAGGTAGGGTCTCACTCTAGCCCAGGCTGACCTGGAATTCACTGTGTAGCTTCAGGGTGGCCTTGAACTCATGGTGATCCTCCTACCTCTGCCTCCCAAGTGCTGGGACTAAACCATGCCAGATTAATAACACCTGTTTCTAGTCTCCAGACCTCCTTCTTAGACCTCCTCCCAAAGCACGTGACAAGGTGAATTTTTCTTTTATGTGTATGCGTAGTAAATGTGATGTGGTATATGTGTGGTGTGTCCATGGTATACGCACGTGTGTGTGTGTGTGTGTGTGTGTGTGTGTGTGTGTGTGTAGATGTGTGTGCCCACCCATGAATGTGTGGAAGCCAGAGGAGAATGTTGAGTGTCTCCCCTCCATCAATCATCCAAATATTTTCTTAAAATGGAGTCGCTCTCTCATTGATTTCAGAGCTTGCTATTTTCACAAACCCCAGCTATTCTTTGCTTTTTCTCTCCCCATAGGATTATGGTTACCAACTGGCATGACCATGCCCAGCAGTCTATGTGAGTTCTGGAGAATGAAACTCTGGTAGTTTTATGCTCCCCCATACCCTCTTGTTTGCAGGGGACATGCCTTTGCCCATGACTCCAAAGGTGAAGTTTCTAAGGATCCATCCTATGAAAGTTATCTTCTCATTGTACGGACAAAAATACTGACCAGAAACAGCTTATGGAAGATAAGTGTTTATTTCTAGCTCACAATTTTAAGGAGCAATTTCCTCATGGTAGGGAAGGCATGGCAAGAACAGACAGCAGGGCTTCACATCTTGTCACATCAGCTGGAAGGAAGCAGCAAAAGTGAGCTAGTAGCACTGGAAAGGGGGCTGTATTATAAAACCCCAAGGTCTGCCCCCAGTGACACACCTCATTCAGCAAGGCTCCACCTCCCAAAGGCTCCATAACTGGGGATTAAGTATGAGGCTTAAGCACAAACTCGTGTGACTATGGAAAACATTTTATATTCAAACCAACCTCCTCCTCTGTAGAAGTGGAGCAGGGACAGCCTAGAAGCACATGTGCTCCCTCTGCTTCGTGCTTCCTACACAAAAGCTGTTTGAAGCAGGTGATTGCTAAAGACTTTTTGGTGAGCTTAGAGTAATGAAATTTGGAAAATATAGAATACTACATGAGAGAAAAGTACCAGTTTTTGGGTATTGCCCCTGAACTAGATAGCTGGATTACTTTGACAAATACTTTTAAAATTAAATATTTTCATTTATTTATTTTTAAGGAAGGGAGTAAGAGAAAGAGAAAAAGAGAGAGAGAAAATGGGTGTACCAAGGCCTCTTGCTATTATAAATGAACTCCAGATATACATGCTACTTTTGCATCTGGTTTTACATGGGTATCCAGGTTGGCAGGCTTTTTACAAAAATATAAACTACTGATCCATCTCTCCAGCCCCTTGGGCAAATTCTTAGAACCTCTGAGACTCCATTTTTCAATTGTAAATACAGATACAAAAATCTTCAACCCCCAGAATTCAAGTCCTAGATGAAAGTATGTATGTTAAGCCCCTTAAAACTTGGCAGACACATAGTAGGAACTCAACAAATCCTTACCTTACATCTCTGATGAGAACTTTTTTCCTTTTTGAAAATGTGTGTGTGTGTGAGAAAGAAGAGGAGAGATAGAAAGAGAGGGAGAGAGAGAATTTGAAAATGCTAAATACAGAGAGAATTGCATTTGGAGGCTTGGCTTATGAACTTTCCAAGGGAAAGAGAGCTCTGGGTCCTGCTTGCTGCTGGTTTGTGTTTGCTACTTTTTGGTGTTGCTGTCTGGTGGTGGTCTCTGTCTACTTGAATTTTTGAATAGGAGCCAGCTTCTTCTTCCATAGATGGAACTTCACTTTGGATCTGTAAACTAAAATAAATCGCTTCCTCCCCTAAACTGTGCCTGTTTTGGATGTTCATCCCAGCAATATGGAACAGACCCTTTTTGTAATTTTATGTGTGCTTTGTTTTGGCCAAAGAGTGAAAACTCATTTATAGAAGAGGCTGAAGAGAGTACAGAAAAAAAGGGTATGTGGGGGGGGGGAGATTCTGGTTGCCATCTACTCCAGCTTCTAGGAAGTGCCCATGGCCACACACTTGGCATCCAAGAACCCTTAGTCAGTGATGGTTCAGTCACCTCCACAGACACCCACCCCTTGAGTGGGAGGTATCTAGCTAGAACTAAAACCTAGGTGCTAAAAATGATTGGTCAGGTATAGACCAATCAGCTGTCTCTCTGACTTACCTGGGGAACTTAAAATTAACTTCCCTAGGACAAAGGTTTCTTCTTCCACGTGGCATCCTAGAAGAAGGATGTCTGACTCTCTAGGGATTGGTAAGGTCTCCCCTTCAGCCCCCCACCACAGGCTGGATTTCTCTTTCACCTGAATCTTTCCTTCTCATCTTTTTCCTTTCTGCTTGTTTAGCTGAATAACATAAATTCTGCTAAAACTCTCCATGTTTTCTCTCCACATGGTGACTGGGCTGCTCCCCTCTCCCATTCTCCTTTCCCTTAAACTGACTCTAATCGAGAATAAATGTGTGTGATAAGAAAATGCTTTCTTGGGCAATGATCTCAACAGAGAATTCACAGAGGAAGAAACACATATGGCCTTTACTCACATGAGAAAGTGCTCCGCATCCTTAAGCATCAGGGAAATGCAAATAAAAACCACAATGAGATTCCACCTTACTCCAGTCAGAATGGCAATCATAAAGAAAACCAACAACAATAATTGCTGGCGAGGATGCGGGGGAAAAAGGAACCCTCATACTCTGCTGGTGGGATTGCAAGCTTGTTCAACCACTTTGGAAAGCATTGTGGAGACTCATCAACAAAATGGACATAGAGCTACCAATGGACCCAGCTATCCCTCTACTAGGCATCTACCCACAAGATGTCAAATCTCAGCATAGAGATATTTGTGCAACTATGTTTATAGCAGCTCAATTCATAATAGCCAAGAATTGGAACCAACCAAAATGCCCTTCCATGGAGGAATGGATAACAAAACTCTGGTATATTTACACGATGGAATTCTATTCAGCTGAAAGGAAAAATGACATATTGAAATTTAGAGAAAAATGGTCTGACTTGGAACAGATCCTACTAAGTGGCTAACTGCAAACTCTATGCAGACCAGTAAAAAAAAGTGAGAGGTTATGAATGAGGGGGTAAGGGATGGGGGATGGGGAATGAGTTAAGCATGAGGCTAAACCAAAATGGGTTCAAAATCATAAAATCCTCATGAGTAACCTATTGAGCAAGTAGTGGGCATTGTCTGGCAAGAGGGGCCATGAATAGAAGGGAAGAGAGCCTAAGCCTGTGAAAAATTGATCAGTCTGGCAACTCCTGGTCCCAGTCACTGGCTCCTTCCCTCACTGAGATGTTGACCAAAGTGACCCATGAGGTTCCAAAAACAAGACAGGATTCTGTCAAAGCTCTTGAATGCCCACCCCAGGCCTGAGGCAAGATCCTGTTGCTGAAGAAATCACAGAAAGTAATCTATCAGCATCAAGAGACCCTGTGAGGTCCAGAATGGTATCCAGCCCCCAGATGGTTTAATGCAGTGCTGGAAGGCACTGCATAAGCTGCCAGGGGAAGCTGGTCAATGACAGCTGGAGCAAACAGAGACCACTGGCATGAAACACAGTCTGCTGCTGTGAGTAGGCTGACCACACTTCCTGCTGGGAGAGAACAGCAAACCAAGAAAGGAGCACTTGTGCAATGGAGGAGCCAAGGCCTGGGGGAGACAATCAACAGCTTTTAAATTCAGCCAAATATTCCACTTAGTGAGGGGGAGCCCTTAACTGGAACTGGGGACTTAGGGCAATATGCACTGGTAGCCAGCCAGACTCTTGGGCCCCCAAGGAGAGATGCACTAAGCGAGTGATAGACAGAGAGGCCACTAAAAATAGAATTGAGCTAATTCAGAAATGTGTATCTCAGTTAACCTATACTGATCTCACTCTCTGATAGAGATTGTGTTGGAATCTTTCAGAATGCAAGGAGAGAGCTGTGGCCAATCCAACCCTACCAATGAACAGCAGGCCGATAGCTGACATCCTGGCAAGAGATGAGCCACCCCAGACATACCGTGGAGGATCCATATGGAACCCCACAGAGAATGATGGGATGAATAAGGGACCCGTAGCCACAGCCATTCAGTCAACACAGGATAAGCCAGTGAGACAGACACCAATAATTTTCAACACAACCTAAAGCAGAAGTACAAAGATCCCTGAGTTCTCAACAATAAAGCAGCCTTAATACTCACCCACCACGACTCAGGGAACTGAGTGGAAGAGGGGGCGGAAAGATTATGAGAGCCATGGTGGGGGAGATTATCAGAGGCATGGCACCCCTCAGTAACAACACACTTGGGCCAGGAGAATCAGGCTGACTCCTAGGCTATCCATGGTCCCCTGCCCCAAGGACTGATCCAGACTGCCCACAGAGGAGGATATCCAGCTGATTGGGGATAGGGAAGAGGGGCATTGGGGAACTGGGGATAACAACTCATTGTTTGCCCATTAAATAATGTAACTCATTATGGACAATAAAAAAGGACATATTCAGGCATTATCAATTCTTTTTTTAAGAAATTCTTTACTTTGTATTTCCATGTTTAAATAAACTTTTTAATAAAATATTGTTTTGTTATTACAAATGACAGTATGACTTTTTTTATTTTTTAAATAATTCCTAGTCATGTTATTAAAACTTTTTAACTTAAAAAAAAGAAAACGCTTTCTGTCCAAAAGTGTCCAATTCTTTGGCATTTTGAGACAGGAACTCAGGGGGACGTGCTGCGGTACCCAGGTGTCACCCACGGTGCCCAATTCCCGTTACAAGTCCACTCTGTCCGGCCTTCCTCCAGAAGCTGATGTCCTTTCCTTTTGGGGCTGAGGGTCCCCGGGAGCCCCTCTCCTGGACTGGGAAGTAGGCTGTACCCAGCCCCTGCCTGCCTACGGGGCTGTGTTCTGGACACTGCATTTTATGGTACAATATTCGAGGGGCTCTGTGTTTCCAGACGTAGTAAATCTTTCTTCCTCTCGCAGCAGAAGTATAATTGCCGCACACGCATAAAAGTGCCTGCTGAAAAGTGTCAGCCGGTTTCTCTGCTCCCTTTGCACCGAGTAAGCATTCCTAGGAGACGGCTCGGGCACCCAGATGGTCTGCAGAGGAAATCACCAGCTACTCATCACAGCCGCTCTCGGTGCCAAGACGCACACAAGGTTTATGCTTCACTGTGGAAAGGTATCTCCACCAAGGCAGAGCCCAGGGTAATAAAAGCTCCTTTTATTTCCTACTCTTTTTCACAGTGGTGGGTTTTATTCTGAATCTCACCAGCCACTTGACAGGCATAAAAAAGCCACAATTTCCTGGCCCCAAAATGGGAGCCTTCTTGGATTTTGTTTCCTTGAACTGAGCCAGCCTAGGTAAGAGAAGGCTGCTCTCCACGGGAGGGCAGCGAGGCTAGGAAATGTCATTGTTTGCTGTGATACCAAGAACAGCAGCTCAGAGGGGACCCTGACTCCCCCCTTCCCCAAAGCTGCCTTCTAAAGGCCAGAGGTGAGCCTTTTGTGCTAGGGCTGGCCACAGCTGTCCTGCCCACTAGGGCCAGGGCCCAGTTCACAAGCTAGTTTCTCTTTTCTTCCCATTGTCCGAATAGAAAGCCGCTTTTGTTGGTCCTGATGCAGAAAAATACCAGAGACTGAGTGATTTACATACAGCAGAATATATGCTCAGAGCTTTGGAGGGCAGCAAGTCCCAGATCAAGGCTCCTATGGCTTCCGTGTCTGCTGAGGGACCCTGTTTCTGGCTGTGTCCTCACACGAGGGGGGTCGGGGGACAAGGTCCCTCAGCCTTCTCAGAAAGGGGCTCATCCTGTTCAGGAGGACTCCACTCCCATGACTTAATCAATCCCTTCCCCCAATATGGGGGTTTTGGAGTTCAGCAAGTGCTTATGAGCCCCAGTTTTGGGGCTTTTGTCAGTTTTGAACAAAGACTTAAACTAAGCAGACTGAGAGCTAGAGATGCCTCAGTGGTGAAGGCACTTGCCTGCAAAGCCTAAGGGCTTGAGTTCTACTCCCCAGCCCCCATGAAAAGCCAGATGTTCAAGGTGCCGCATGCCTCTGGAGATGCAGTGGCTGGAGGCCCTAGTGCACCCACTCTCTATTTCTGTCTCTTTCTATCCCTCTGTCTCTAAATAAATAATTTAAATTAGAAATCATTAGATTTATTCACGGGAAATTCTGAATCCAGGGAGGGGCTAGCTCATGCAGGAAGCCCTGCTAGCTCATGCAGGAAGCTGAGCGAGGGAAAGGAGGGAACATGTGAAGGAGGTTTCCAGGGAAATTGAAAAAGGGCCAGAGCTTAAAGAAACACACACACACACACACACACACACACACACACACACACAGGAAGTGGAGTCAGAGGATATAAGCTGTTAGAACCAGAATGTCTCCATTTTGGACTCTGCCATTTCACTCTTTCCCAAGAGTGACCCAAACCACCCCTCCCAATTATCACCTTCCTGGAATGACCCAAACCATCTGTCTGATTACCACTTCCCCAAAGTGACCCAAGCCCTGAAGCAAGGTGGGCCACCCTGCAACCAGAGAACTACAAAGACACCTGCCTCCCCAGTCTGCTCGGTGAGCAGCTTTAGCATGTCTTATCAGACCTCTTCTTAAGCCAAGCTCGGCTGTTGAGCTGAGTCTTCTCTCCTGCTTTTTCCTTGTGGTAATCCTTTTGCCTTCCCAGTAGGAGAAACGCTAAGAGGCCAGTTAGGAAGGGTCCCCTAGCTTAGAAGAGAGTAACAAAAAGGCAGGGTCCTCTTCATCCCAACCCAGCTGGGCTGAGATGGGGGAGGGCTTACCGGAATAGAACCTGGAGGTTCAGTTATCAGGAGAGATGAACAGTCTAGAAGCCCTTGCTCACCTGCTATAGCTTCCTGGGATGGCTTTACCCTCAGGCTCAGGAGAGTCTGGAGAGAGCTGACTGGTCTGAACTCAAGGCACTGGCCCAGAGGCTAGCAGCGAGTGCCCTAGATTGGGAGACAGATGGGAAACTGAGTTCCAGTTCTGCCTGGCAGGTGGGGTGATATCGTTTGGTTCCCTTCTTTTGGCCTTTTTATAGGAGTAGCTATAAAAAAGAACTACCTTGCTCCTATCTGGACCTCACCCAAGGCCTCACTTCTTAATATGGAATTGGAGGGTGTCAACAAGTGAATGGAGGGTGAGGACCAACCCTGAGACCTCAGAAGAGCTACCCTGCTGACCCATGACAGCAAATGCTGTCTGCCTCTTCCTATG
>PVHP010008090.1:0-54487 GCA_004024765.1 Zapus hudsonius | reverse complement strand
CATAGAGATGGGACCGCAGGCTGGAGCGGCCACACCCCAAAGCACCATAGAGACGGGACCGCCCACTGGAGCGGCCACACCCCCGAAGCACCATAGAGACGGGACCGCAGGCTGGAACGATGCACCATAGAGACGAGACGATACGGGACCGCTGGCATGCCAAAGACACGCCAGCTGAAGGGGCCACGCCCCCGGCGAGTGTTAGAGAAGGGACCGCCAGCTAGAGCGGCCACGCCCCCGGCACACCATAGAGATGGGACCGCCGGCTGGAGCGGCCGCACTTCCAACGCACCATAGAGACGGGGTCGCCGGCTGGAGCAGCCACACCCCCGAGGCACCATAGAGATGGGACCGACGGCTGGAGCGGCCACACCCCCTAAGCACCATAGAGACGGGACCGCCGGCTGGAGCGGCCACACCCCCAAAGCACCATAGAGACGGGACAGCCGGCTGGAGCGGCCACACCCCAGCGCACTATAGATACGGGACGGCCGGCTGGAGCGGCCACACCCCCAAAGCACCATAGAGACGGGACCGCCGGCTGGGGCTGGAGCGATGATGCACCATGATACGGGATCGCTGGCATGCCGAAGACCGACACGCCAGCTGAAGCGGCCACGCCTCCTACGCATCATAGAGACGGGACCGTTGGCATACCGAACGCACGCCAGCTGAAGGGGCCACGCCCCCAGCGAGGGTTAGAGAAGGGACCGCCAGCTAGAGCGGCCAAGCCCCCGGCGCACCATAGAGACGAGACCGACGGCTGCAGCGGCCACACCCACAGCGCACCATAGAGACGGGACCGCCGGCTGGAGCGATGCACCATAGAGACGGGACGATACGGGACCGCTGGCATGCCGAAGACAGACACGCCAGCTGAAGGGGCCACGCCCCCGGCGCACCATAGAGACGGGACCGCCGGCTGGAGCGGCCATGTCCCCGGCCCACCGTAGAGAGAGAGAGCTCCCTCCGACGCCATCCGAAGACGCCGGGATGTTAGCCCTACTGGTACTGTGGAAGAAGCCAGCAAGGTGTGTCCCCGTTGTTGGCGTGTCTCCGCCATACCCCGCAGAGGGCACAGCCCAGGAGGTGCAGGTGGTCACTGTTCCCTTGGGGTTTTCTGAGACGGCTGGGAGCTATGGCTGACAGCAGTCATGGCTGCTCGCGGGGTGGAAACGGGGCTGACAAGTTACTGAACCGGTGGCCTGGTCACATCCTCTCGCTCAAGAGGCGTCCGATGGGAAGCCGGGGGTTACATTGACGTCGCTAAGAGACTGAGCGTTGGAAGCTCAAGCACACTTCGAGTTCACCTGTGCTGGAGAGAGGGCTCAGGAGTTAAAGGCGGGGTTCCCCAGCACAAGCGGCGCAAAGTGGTCCGTGTCTAGAGGCCTTCTCCAAAAAAATTCAGCTGGGCGAGGTCAAGGCACGCCTTTAATCCCAGCATAGGGAGGCAGAGGTAAGAGGAGCTCAATGAGGCCAGTCTGAGACTCCAGAGTGAATTCCAGGTCAGCCTGGGCTAGAGTGAGACCCTACCTTGAAACCCCCCCCCAAAAAAAAAAAAGTTAAATTTGTTCTTTTTAGTATTTGGAGTACTTTTAGTCACATTTTTTCTTTATCTATTTGAAAGTGAGTGAAAGATAGAATGGGTGCGCCAGGGTCTCTAGCCGCTGCAAACTACTGAACTCCAGGTGCAGGCACAGCCGTGTGCATCTGGCTTTACACGAGCACTTGGGAATCGAACTCCAAATGCCTTCACTACTGAGCCATCTCTCCAGCCCCTTATGGTAACATGGTATGTATGTCTTAGAGTCTAGGCTTTCTGGAGCAGTGGAGACACTGATAAGGGAATTTAAAGATGGAACCAGGGACAAATTATGAATTATTGAGTTTATTTGAGGAGAAACCACAATTTGTGGAGTTTATTTAAAGGGAATTAGGACCAGGAAAGGAAGACTGGAACTTTTTCATGTGGAAAACATATTTCAGGAAAGCATAAATGACTGAGAAATTGAAGTTTAGAGAGTAAAGTTAGAATGAAGCCGGGAACCGTGAGAGCTAGAAAAACTGAGGCTTAAAAATGAAGTTCAGAAGGGTTGCAAACACGCTGAAAAGCCAAATCAACTGGGGCTTGGAAGGTGAAGTTCAAAAGGGGGCTGGGAACACGTGAGAGCTTTGAAGAAAGATCTCGAGGGGCTGAGGACGGAGAGCGCCCATGTGGCAGATCCCAGTGGCAGTCCACACGTAGTAAATTCAGAGACCGTGAAACAGATAGAGCAGGATGATTAGGGTTAAAGAGGGGACACAGTTGGCATGCTTTCTGACAGGGAAGTAGGGGGGAAGGAGAGAACTCGCATGGCTGATCCAGAGTGAGAATCACACATGGTAAATTACAGACCATCAGACAGGGAAGAGCAGAGACCAGAATTAAAGAGACATTAAGAAGGTTGGAAATGACCACCACAAGAGGTCACTCTGAAAGAAAAGGCTTTGCTAGGAGGAAATGTGAGCTGCACAGCTAGTTTCACCAAAGGTGGAGGAAAAAAGCACATTTGAAAGTCAGTTCAGGAATTTAAGGGAATACCCAGGTTGGGGGAAGGGCTGTTCTTTTTCGCCAGATACACAGCAGGTTGGGGGGCTTTATCTCCTGTTTAAGAGGCAGGGTGGGGCTGGGGGGGCGAGTTGTTGCCTGAGTTCCAACCTAACACACAAGTCTCCCTTCCCCAGATGGCCGACTGGGGCTGGGAACCCAGACTCAAGAGGGAGAAGCTCAAACCACACCAGACACAGAGGATCTCACCAACTGGAGAAGGTCTCAGGAAAAGCGCAGATCTCAGGAAGAACAGCCAAGAACCCCACCAGGCTGCAGCCTATAAGGTTTAATTCAGGTAGGCGGGGAAGGATCAGATTTGTTATTAGATCTGGAGGATGGATCCTAGCGTTCACCTGGGTGGAGCTGGGATCAGCAGGGTGCGTGAGAGTTCCTTCTTGTGTCTTGAGAAATTGGGTGTTTGGCATCTTCTGGTCTCCTCTGGGCCTCTATCCCTAGGTAAGACCTGCCTAGATTTTCTACCGTCTCAACACTTCAACACAGTTTCCTGCAAACCAATGCCGAACAAAATTGTTTTCTTTCCTCTTTGGTTAATCTACTGACTAAAGGCACCGATTCATTGATACAACCTGTACTGAGAGATCAATGTGCCAGGCACTGTGGTAACAAGGTTAGAGTGTGACTGTGGACAAGGAAACAAGCTGGACAGACAGTTAAGTGCTGTCCGGAAATAAACAGGTGATGTAGTAATGGGGAGGAGCTAACATAAGCAGCAGTGGAGAAGCCGAGACCTTGATGGACAGACACTCCCTGTTCAACTCATTGACATCATCACTCCTATCCTTCTCATTTCCTGTTTCAGATTTTTTCTATTTCATTTTTGTCCTTTATGTAAATAGCCTGATCTTTTTTTTATAGGAAGTAAACAATATTTGCTATAATCTTCTTAGATGTGATTTTGTTCTTTCCACAAAGCTGTAATAAATAGCACTTTAAATCTCTTTTTTAACGGGGTAGTTTCTCACTCTAGCCCAGGCTGACCTGGAATTCGCTGTGGAGTCTCACCCTGGCCTCAAACGCATCCATCCTAACTCTGCCTCCAGAGTGCTGGGATTAAAGCTATGTGCCACCACACCCAGCCATTTCTCTTTAATTTCACACCCTTTGCAGCATCTATTTTTAGCACATATTTTTTCATAGGGTCAAGAGATGCAAGCATACCTGACTCATGAGGCAGTTTAAATAAGTCTTTGCTTAAGTGTGTAATCCTCAGGCTGCAATATTGTCATCATTTTTGAGATCTATTTTCTCTTTTGATAGCTCTGTTGGTGAGATTAAACAGCAAGTAAACAAATGTACAATTGTACATTTAATATATTAATATTAATTAATTAATATAATTAATATTAATATATTATTATATTAATAAAATAAACTTGAGGGCTGGGCATGGTGGTGCACAAGTGTTTAGTCCCAGCACTCCAGAGGCAAATGGAGGATTGCTGTAAATTCGAGGCCACCCTGAGACTACATAGTGAATTCCAGGTCAGCTTGGGCCAGACCGTACCTTGAAAAACCAAAATAAGTAAATAAACGTGAAAATAGTACTCCACAAAACAGAAACAACCAAAATATATAATTTTGTAATTTTTATCATACTACTGTAACACGAAATGAAATAATTCAAAACTTCAAGTCTTTATTAATAAAATATATTTAAAAATTTACAAGCTAGGTAAAATACACTCAAAGTTGAATAAATATACACAATCACTATAGAAGTAATATATGCAATTTCTTTACTAGTAATTTTATACCAGTCACTTGAAACGACAGCCTTAAGATTTAATCCTATAGTAGATTCCATTTTTCACTTTTTAAAAGCAATTTAAAAGCAGAGATATAGAAGAGAGAGAGAGAGAATGGATGTACCAGGGCCTCCAGTCCCTGCAAATGAAGTCCAGATGTACGAGCCTCTTTGTGCATCTGGCTTTCCATGGGTGCTGAGGAGTCAAACCTGGGTTGTTAGGCTTTGCAGGCAGCGCCTTAATGGCTCAGTCGTCTCTCCAGCCCCATTTTTCACTTTTTAGAGCTCGATAGTAGACAGTCAATATCTCGAAGGATTTCACAAGTTTTTTTCAATGCTACTGAGACGGTCTCTTCGCCAATTTCTTCTTGCAAGGTTTCTGAAGATCTCGAATTGCAGCCATCAAAACGCTGCTCCTTCTTATTAGGCGCAGGGTTGAGGACGCCACTGGTTTCCAGCAGCGCTGAGTCACGCGGTCAAGAAACTTTTCTCTACATTTTTCAGTATATGGTGCACCCCACCCCCTCACACACACTTTGTCTCAATTGCAAGAAAAATCTCTTGAATTCCTAATGGAATTTATGGAGTCTTACCTCATAGATGAGGAAAGTAGTTACAGTATCTAAGAAGGGGATGAAAGCAAGTGTATGTGTGAACTTGGCGGTGGGTAGGAAATAAAAGTTAAAATTTCAGTAACATTTCTTGCTTTCTCCACTTATTATTAAAATAAAAATAATAAAAGCAGGGATGATAGGATTTTCATCAATGAGTGTATGTCTGTTGGGGGCTGGGAAAGTGGCTCTGCAGTTCAAGTGCTCGCCTATCCTGCCTGCTGGTTCAGGTTCAGTTATCAAGCACCCACAAGTGGTGCAAAGCGGTGTTCATGAGCAGCAGCAGAAGGTCCTGTTACGTGTGGACACACACAAATGCACAAATAAGTAAAAATGATCTGTCTGGAGTAAAAGGAAACTTGTCACCTGTGACAGAATTAGTTTGAGTAAGAATACAGAAAAATCACAAGAACAAGTTCAGATAACTGAGGTGAGAGTATAGGATGCAATGTTAGGTTTCATAAGACAAAAAAGGGGGGCTGGAGAGATGGCTGGGAGGTTAAGGCACTTGCCTCCAGTGCCTAAGGCTCTGGGTTCAATTCCCCAGGTCCCACATAAGCCAGACCCACAAGGTGGTGGCCCTGGTGCGCGCTCTCTTTCTCTCTCTCTCTCTCTCTCTCTCTCTGCTTGAAAATGAATAAATAAAATATTTTTAAAAAAGGGGTTAGCAGCCAACAGTTATAATTCATATTTATATAATTATATAAGGGAAAAAGTCTCCATAGGAGACTTTAACCCCTGTTCATTCTTTCTGACCCAATTTAAACCCAAAGAAAAGTACAAATGCTAATATTCCATAAACATGAAAATATTTCAAATATCTTCTGACTCAATAAAAGCTCACTTATATGTAAGTAGGGATTAATATTCATAAATTACAGTCATTAAGTCTACACTTGAGAGTGAATAATTATGCTGGGAAATACATTGTTTAAAGGATACAGTTAAATTTCTGTATTTTTTCTAGTTCAGAAGCAACAGACCTGTGAAAGATAAAGAAACAGATCATGATAGTTATCCTTTTATATTAAAGAAATTTCACAATAAACACTTAGAATTTTTATTTTTATATTTTAAAACCTACTAAAATGCATTCCTAGCTGAGCATGTTGGTGTATGTTTTTAATCCCAGCACTCAAGAGGCAGAGGTAGGAGGAGTACCTTGAGTTTGAGGCCAGCCTGGCTAGAAACCCTACCTTGAAGAAAAATAAAATAATTAAATAAACCCCACAATCCCTCCTTTAAATTTCTGTAGGACTATGCCAATGACATCCTGATCTGTAATGTCCTGAGCTTTTTTATTGCCCCTCCTAGATATCCTAATGCTCTTACACCTTATTTCTTTTTTTAAAAAATATTTTATTTATTCATTTTCAAGGAGAGAGAGAGAGAGAGAGAGAGAGAGAGAGAGAGAGAGAGAGAGAGAGAGAGGAGAGAGAGAGAGAGAGAGAGAGAGAGAGAGAGAGAGAGAGAGAGAGAGAGAGAGAGAGAGAGAGAAAGCGCACCAGGGCCACCACCTTGTAGTCTGGCTTATGTGGGTCCTGGGGAATTGAACCCGGGGCCTTAAGCAGGGAGGCAAGTGCCTTAACCGCTGAGCCATCTCTCCAGCCCCTTACACCTTATTTCTTAACACAAGGTCTCTCTCTGACCCTGGAGCTTCTCACTTTTTAAGTTAGGCTGGCTGACCAGTGAGCCCCAGCAATCTTCTGTCTCTGCTCTGTGCACCATGGGTTACACTTGTGTGGTCATGCCCAGCTTTAAAAAAATTTTTTTTGCTGGGTGTGGTGGTGCATGCCTTTAATCCCAGCACTCGGGAGGCAGAGGTAGGAGAATCACCATGAGTTCAAGGCCACCCTGAGACTACATAGTGAAATCCAGGTCAGTCTGGGCTACAGTGAGACCCTACCTCGAAAAACCAAAAAAAAAAAAAAAAATTTTTTTAACATGGGTGCTGGGGATTGAATACTTGTGCAGCCAACTCCCCTGCCCCCCCCCAAAGAAATTATTTTCCAAGTTTAAACTATTAAAAACATTTCAAGAGTCAGGCATGGTGAAGCACGCCTTTAATCCCAGCACTCAGGAGGCAGAGGTAGGAGGATTGCTGTGAGTTCAAGGCCAGTCTGAGACTACACAGTGAATTCCAGGTCAGCCTGGGCGAGAGTGAGACCCTACCTGGAAAAACAAAAACAAACAAACAAACAAACAAAAAACCCCAAAACATTTCCAGAGCTAAAGATATTTAAAACTAAGGATGAGTTTGGTGGTTTTTGTTTTTTTTTTTTGGCTGGGGGGGGGTTCACAGTTTTCTATTTGATACTAATTTATTAATATATCTTCTCTTCTACACAGATCAAATTTAAAAGAAATACAAATACCAATTTTCTTCAAGAACAAATGGCAGATGTAGTCTTGGATTAGTATGGGTCAGTCTTCGGCACCAGGATGTTACTATTGTCACATATCTAGAATAAATACATTAAAATAAGTATTTGATAATAATTTGTACAATTATATATTAATAATTACAATAAAAATTGTAAAAACAAGCTGGTGTGGTGGTACACGCCTTTAATCCCAGCACTTGGGAGGCAGAGGTAGGAGATCACTGAGAGTCTGAGGCCACCCTGAGACTACATAGTGAATTCCAGGTCAGCCTGGGTTAGAGAGCCTATCTCAAAAAACAAACAAACAAAAAATTTAAAGTTGTAAAAATACTTGAAAAAAAACTTGAATGCTTTCAAAAACTAAACAAAAATGGAAACATTAAGACAATTTAGAGGATAAAGAAAGCTATTATGGATAATTTTCCAAATCTTAGACTAGGTAAGTTTTTTTCATCAATCAAGAATAAAACAGTTTTACTTACATTCATGATTAATAACATTATAAAGATGACATTTGCAAGTCAAAACAAGCCAGGCATGCTGATGCACACCTTTAATCCCAGCATTGGGGAGGCAGTGGTAGAAGGATCACTGTGAGTCCGAGGCCAGTCTGAAACTCCAGAGTGAGTTCCAGGTCAACCAGGGCTAGAGTGAGACCTTACCTTAAAAAAACAGAAAACCAACAACAACAAATTGCTTGGATACAAGCAAATTATTACAGCTGACTTTATTCATTCAGTTACGTTAAATGTCACTGCAATTTAAAACCCTGAAATATGGAAAAACTAAAATTACATGTGACAAATAATGTACTCTCTGTTAATTAAAGCATGAAATGAAAACTTTTTGTGTGTGTGCTGCTGGGGATCAAGTCCAAGGCCTTGCCGACACATCCTAGCCTAAAAACAATCTTTCGAATTGCTTTCAGGTACCTTTCATACATTCCAGGGTGCTCCATCTGAACAATCTGATCTTGTCCATCCGGAAAAGTTAATCTACACCAACCCAAGTTGAGACCTTGGTTTACCTTAAGAAGCAAGGAGACAGATAAGTTTTATCATCCTAAAACTAGAATTTCATTAATTTCAAAAAAGAAGTAAATGAGGGCTGGAGAGATGGCTCAGCGATTAAGGCACTTGCCTCCAGTGCCTAAGGCCCCGGGTTCAATTCCCCAGGAACCACATAAGCCAGACCCACAAGGTGGTGGCCCTGGTGCTCGCTCGCCCTCCCTCCCTCCCTCCCTCCCCCCCCTCTCTGCTTGAAAATGAATAAATAAAATATGTAAATAAAGAAGTAAATGAATCATTAAAAATTTGACAACTCAAACACATTGGTTATGGGTATTATTTAGCTATCATTCATACAGACAGCTACCAAAGATTAAAAATATCAACCCTTTTAGTATAGGTACTATATTTATAAAATATTTTTAAAAGGAATAAAGATGAAATAGCATCTTAGAAATTTAATAATTTCATTCTGACATGTACTCACCTGTCTTTTTTCAGTCAAGACGCTGAAATTCCAACTTAGTGTTAGGGTGACGCCATCTAAAAAGACAGCGTGTACTTTGTCATCAGAGTAGGCAAGAAATCTTCCCACATTGGGTATGAGGGATTCTTTCAAAAGCACAGGCAGTATATTGCTATCACTTATCCCAGGTATCTAAAATAGAGTAAATAAACAGCAGAACAGAGAGTTATCCATTAAAAAGGTTTAAATGATTATTAATGCATCTGAGGCAACTTAAGATTCTTATTTGCAAGTTTAATACTGTGAAATTCTCATCTTTGTGTTAACCTTTCAAGAAGTGGATATTTACAGCTGCCTAGCTCACAAAAAGATTAAGTATTATCTTTCTAAACTTTACATTGAAAATTAGGAATCATGGCAACATGTAGGTTTGCAATTAAATCAATGTCTGAGAATTATGGTCTCTTTGTTAGCATTAAACAATTTTTTAATAGTTATAAAAATGTTAAAACTCTAGTATCTTGGTTTATTTATATTGATTATGTGTTTGCATATTTCAAGTCTAATCAATTTTCTTTCCACTCTGCTAAAAACAAAAACGGGCTGGGAATCAGTGGGTAAAGTATCTGCCTTGCAAGCATGAGGATCTGAGTTCAATGCTTAGTAATCAGATAAATATGTACCCCCCACACAAACATATGCAAAAAATATAATAAAAATGCAAATGTAAAAAATTAAGACAACCCCAAAATATTAAAAGTAGATTTGTAATTTAAAAAATTAAGACAAAAACCAACAACAACAAAAAACAACTGGGCATGGCAACACACACATAATCCTAGCACTACCAACCTGAACTACCTGAGTTCAAAGCCAGTGTGGGCTACATAGAAAGACCTTGCCTCAAAAAAAAAAAAAAAACAAAGAAAAATTAAATTGGGCTGGGAATACAGCTAAGTAATGCAATTATGTGCTTGGCATCTTCAAAATCCAACATGTTTTAGGTGGGGAGGGGGATATATGTGAGAAAACTCCATACTATAATAAAAGTACAAAGGCCAGGGGTACAGATAAGTAAGTGGTAGAGTATGTGCCTAGCATATACAGTGCCCCAGACCTGATCACCAGCACAAGAACTAAAAAAGCAGAAACAAAACTAATAGAACAAAACCTCAAAAAAGTACACAATCATAGAAGCCTGACTTTCCAGTGTGTGCCCATTAACTGGGTATTTTCCTAAATAAATCAATTTTAATGTTAAAGAATTTTTCACATGACTTAGATGAAAGCAGCTTGAATGCAGAAGCACGTATCCAAACAATAAGACAATTAAAAATCTTGTTTCTGGACTGGGGAGATTGCTTAGTAGTTAAAGGTGCTTGCTTGCTTGCTTGCAAAGCCTGCTAGGCCAGGTTCAAGTCCCCAGTACCTATGTAGAACCAGATGCACAAAGTGATGCATGTATCTTGAGTATGTTTGCCGTGGCAAGAAGCCCTGGTACATTCATTCTGATTCTCTCTCTCTCTCTCTCTCATAAATTTTTAAAAATAAAATCTTACTTTTGAAAGGATTTTAACATACCACTTTCCAGCAGCATAAACGGTAGTTATGGCTTAGAGAAAGCCTCATTTTGACACAATGTTGAAGAATTCTGTGAATATGAAAACAATCCTTAAAAATGTTTGCAAATAATGACAAACTCCAATTTTAGCAATATCCTTAATGACATGTAATATTTTAGATGTCAACTAACTCATTTCCCTGACATGTGTTGGGAACTTGTTTCCTCCAGAAATTCTTAAGCCCTTAGATGGGAGTTACTATTATTTCCTTCTGTCCTAATTTCATCTAGTTATAGTTTCCACAGGATTTTTAATGATTTATGGGCCTGAAATATCTAGTATGGTCTAGATGGTGGCAGAGTGAGTCAACTACTTGTAAAAAAAAAAAAAAAAAAAAAAAACTTAAAATTTTGCTCTATTCATTTTGGAAATTGTTTATACATAACTTTAAAAAAATAAATAATTTAATTCAATAATGTGCTTTTCATTGTTCTGGGTACCACTGATAAATCAACAGAATGAACTGAAGAACCAATCGAGGGGCTGGAAAGATGGTTCAGTGGTTAAGGTGCTTGCCTACAAAGCATAACAACTTGGGTTTGATTCCCCACTACCCATGTAAAGTGGTGCATGCAACTGGAGTTCATTTGCAGTGGCTAGAGGCTCGGTCTACTCATTCCCTCTCTCTCTATCTGCTTGCAAATAAATAAATAAAATATTAACAATATAGAAAATATGAAGAACCAATTGACACTTCACCGTGTATCAATTTCCCAACTTGACCTGAAGCAACCTCAGTGATTCTAACCTTTCCTTAGTGAAAAAGCACTTACTTCCTCTTGGCACTTGCCCACTAGTATGGAAGCTTCTCCACACTTAAGTTTCAAGTGATACATATTTCCTTATTTTTTTGGCAGGTTTTTATCAAAGATACACATTTCCATTGTAAAGTCAATTCATAATCTTATTATTTTTTTTTTTTAATTTTGGATTTTCGAGGTAGGGTCTCACTCTAGCCCAGGCTGACCTGAAATTCACTATGTAGTCTTTCAGGCCTTGAACGTATCCTACCTCTGCCTCCAGAGTGCTAGATTAAAGGCATGTACCACCATGCCTGGCTATAAACAATATTCTTAAACAAAAGAAAATGTATCCACGTTTGCAGATATATAACAGTGATTCAGTTAAATGTGATAAACTTACCTGGTTGCCTCTTTAATCAGAGAACATACAGAGAAAAGACTTCCTGGTCTGTCTGGAGGAAGATTTTTTACTGAGTAAGTTTTCTCGACTCTCTGAAAATTAGTTTAAAACGAAAAACATCTCAATAATAAATTTTGGCCCTTACAACTCTGCTATTTTCTGTACACACTGACAAGGCAGCTATTGTAACAATCCAAAATCCATAAAGCCTGTACATTTTAAAGGTATTTTATGATGCCTTTACATTGTTCCATTTTTGCGGGGGAGTGGGGAGTTTTCAAGGTAGGACTTGACTCTATCCCAGGCTGTCCTGGAATTCTCTATTTCCAGGCTGGCCTCAAACTCAGTGATCCTCCTACCTCTTGCCTCCCGAGTGCTAGGATTAAAGGTGTGTGCCACCATAGCTTGGCCAATTCCATTTTTTTTTTTAAATTTAGGATTTCATATATCCAATCAAGAGTTACATTCTAATACCTTATAACTGCTCAATTTAAATCATATATATCATATTTAAAAAGCAAAGAAAAACCAAAACCAAACAAACAAAACTATTTTAAAGCCAGCTGTAGTGGCTCATGACTAGCTTAGGCAGGAGGATTGCTGTGAGTTCAAGGCCAGCTTGGGCTACAGTGAGTTTCAGGTATGCAGGCAGACGCTGTGTGGTAGATGCAATCCTGTATACTTCACATGAATTACCTCATGTATTCCTGGAAGTAACTCTGGAATAAGAAATGTTAATGACAAGTTTCCATGAGGAGCCTGAGGCTGAAGGAATGAGCACAGAGACCTGACCTGGACCACAGGGAGGACACTCACACACTTTGCATCAGCGACAGACAATGGCTTCAGAGTCAGATAGCTCTCACTACATGATGCACAGGCCAAACAGAATGGTGTGTATTCTTTGGGGAGTGTGGGGGACAGACAGACAGGATTTTTCTCTGTAGCCAGAACTCATGATCATTCCTGTCTCTGCCTCACAAGTATTGGATTACAGATGTATACCACCATACCAAGTGTATTATCAATCTGTTTAGTTTTTGATAACTTAAAGACATTTTGTTATTTTACATTGCATTCCCTGATACAAGTAATAAAGCTAAACAAGTTTTTAAAATCTGTCTTTTATTTAGATTTCCTTTTTAAGACTTAACTATTCTTGGGCTGGAGAGATGGCTCAGCGGTTAAGGCACTTGCCTCCAGTGCCTAAGGCCCCAGGTTCAATTCCCCAGTACCCACATAAGCCAGAACCACAAGGTGGTGGCCCTGGTGTGCTCTCTCTCTCTCTCTCTCTCTCTCTCTCTCTCTCTCTCTCTGCTTGAAAAATGAATAAAAAAAATTTTAAAAAAAGACTTAACTATTCTTATCCTCTGCTCATTTTTTTATTAGATTTTCATTGTTCATTTGTTTTTGTCTTTTTTTTTTTTTTTAAGGGAAGAAAGGGTTTCTTTTGACTCACAGTTTGAGGGGATGCAGTTCAGTCTGCAAGGAAGGGGAAGGTACAGGTCACGCTGCATCCAGTCAGAAAGGAAGGAGAGATAAATGCTGAAGCTCCTGTTTTTGTCTTTTTATTACTAATTTAGTGTGGAATATTTTCTTCTGGCCTCTTTTTTTTTGGCTTTAACTGATTTGATATGTTTCAAATATTTAAAATCTAACAAAAATTTGAAAATGTCATGCTTGATAAGCTTTCTTTTTGTATAGTTTCTCTGTATTGTACTTGTGAACATCTTAACCCAAAGCTTATAAGCATCGTTCTTCATAGTCTCTTTTAACCATTAAGAAGTTGTTTCTTATATTTAGCTGCTTAATTTATCTAGAATTTATGAGTTAAAGTAAGAAACAAAAAAAACTTAAGCCGGGCGTGGTGGCACATGCCTTTAATCCCAGCACTTGGGAGGCAAAGATAGGAGGATCGCTGTGAGTTCAAGGCCACCCTGAGACTACATAGTGAATTCCAGGTCAGCCTGGACTAGAGCGAGACCCTACCTCGAAAAACAAAACAAAACAAACAAAAAACCAACTTTATCCCCTAAAGTCAGCTGTTTCTAAATCTTTTTGCACAAGAAAATGAGAAGAGAGTGCTATCTACAGAAGTCTACTATTAGGCCCAGAGCAGCCTACCAAAATGCAGAACCTGTTTGGAAGTCTTGTGCTTTTATTCCTTGAGAGGTTTTCTTCATAAAAAACTCAGTCAGCTGTCAATGTTGACAGTAAGATTTTATTAATTCTCCAGACTAAAGAGTAGGAAGCAATGTTATGTAGTGTATTTCTTATACATATTGTGACTTTAGAAAGAGCTACATACCCAGATGTGGTAGTTTAAATAGATGTCCCCCCAAAGAATCAATGGTTCATTAAAATTGTTAATTGTCTCCAGGCTCCTGGCTGGAGGAAGTGTCACTTTGGCCTGGTCTCCTGGGGTCATGACACCCTTTCTAAATTGGATGCAAAATACTAGGGGTACATATGCAAACAGCAGCGGGAACCCCAGTCTGGCAGTTCTGCACTTTGTCAGTTACAGTGTTACAGTGTGCTTGCTTGCTTGAGGTGTTGGTAGTGGGTTTCTCTGATTGCTTCTGTGGAAGGGAGCCAACCTTTTCCTTAACTTCCCCTGGATTTATTAGTTCAATAAATACTTTCCTCCCCCAAATTGTGCCTGTTTTGGAGATTCATCCCAGCAGCGTGTGGCTGACTACGACATCAGACTCTTGCATTTTCATAGTCTGCTTACCTCTTGTGATCCTTCATGACTTGAGTAATATGTAAAATAGTTACCAAAATAGGCTCCTTTTGATTTGAAAACCGATCCATCTCCAGGGTAAATCTCTATTGAGTTCATGTGTTGATGGGTAAGCCTAAGAGAGAAATAAGCATTTATTAATTTTTGCTAAATGAGACTTAAGCATACATGAAGGTGGTCATCAAAACAAAACAAAACAATCCAGGGACATGGACCATTTTGTATTCTGAACCTAACCTAGTCAAAGACAAAGAAAGTAGTTTATATGTTTATTCCAACAGCTAACCCTAGAGAGTCTAGATCTCAGATATCCTGTCTCGGTATCTCTACTGCCAATTACAAGACTGGCACCCAAGTCACCAAAACAATACCTATTACATAGAGTTAACCATAACACTTACAGGAACTCAAAACAGACTAATCTTTAATAAATAAAGGTAGTGTAACCGGTACCTGATGGATGAGAGTAACACCTGTGCATCCTTAAGTGACCAGCTACATGTGTGGCAGCCAGGTGCAGACTACGTATTAGGTATATACTGTACAAAAATTAATTTTGTTGGAATATATATAAAAGCATGTGGTCAGAAGGCAGGGAATGTGTCTTCATTCAAGAAAAGGAAAGTCTCCTCCCAACCAAAACTATTTAGAAATGCTTAACTCTCAATCTGGACAGTACTGTATTCCAGTCACTAGACAGGAACCTCTGTTGTGTGGTAGCACAGACACAGAACAGCCTCTAAACAATTATGTCCCTTGACTCAAACTTCCTTAGGATGGCAAACATCTTCTCTAAATCCACACTTAGTAAATAACCTTATAATGTGATTAGTGCAGATAGTCTACTGATGTTTACTGCAATATTCTAAATAACATTACATTACATTCACTAGGAAAACTGATCCCTCACTGGCTTGTAAACATGGCTAATATGAATCATAAGACCTCATAAGATAATTAGTTATGAGTCCTGTAAAACTCAGGACAAAATACAACAGCTCAGCTAGCCGAATAAAACTGTGTCCTCTCCGACAAGTCCGTCAGCTAGTCTAGTCATATTTCCTCTGTGAGTTCAAAAATAGCTCCTGTTCTAACAGAGTTGTCTTACCTATAGGTAATGCCCTTATACCAAACCATTTTCACTAGTTCAGGATAGGAATATTCAAAATCAGACTGTCTCTGTAAAAGTGAATCACAAAAATTCCACCTGTAAAGGATAAAATACAGGTATTAATTTTGGTTGCTCAAAATAATGGCCATTAAAAAGTGAACAAGGGCATGGTGGTGCACACATTTAATCCCAGCACTTGGGAGGCAGAGGTAGGAGGATCTCTGTGATTTCAAGGCCAGCCTGAGACTATATAGTGAATTCCTGGTCAGCCTGGGCTAGAGTAGAGTGTTAGAGCGAGATCCTACCTTGAAAAACCAAAAACAAACAAACAAACAAAAAACCAAAATAGTACCACCATAATAACACTTAGATCCTGCCCAACTTGTTCATTCCAAGAAAATATGAACATGTATTAATGCAATTTAATTACATCTTTTAAAAATATATTTATTTATTTGCAAGGGAGGGGAGAGAGAGAATGGGTACACCAAGGCCTCCAGCCACTGTACACAAACTCCAGATGCATGTGCCACTTTGTGCACCTGGCTTTATGTGGGTACTGGGAATCAAACCCAGGTCATTGGGCTTTGCAGGCAAGCGCCTTAATCAGCCCGAGTCTTAATTTTGCATGTATCTTTTTAGTATTATCAATAATTTCATTATTGGATCTCAGCACAACTAGAGAAATTAAGCATTACTACTCTTTAAATTTCAACTTGACCTCAAACAGCAAATACTTACTAAAATGTCGATGGTAGACCAGGCACTGTGCTCTTCACACTAAGACTACAATGTCTACCCACCCACCCCCCCCCCCAACCCCCCTAGCCCCCCCCCCAAAAAAAAAAAACCAAGACATGTTTTCTACCCCAGTGTCTGACAGGTTTGTTAAATAGTTATCACTGAGTGTAAAGAAAGGGAAGGTGTCGAATGTGGGCATATCTAAGGAATTATTTAGTCTTGGCAAAAGACTTTGTTCCAGTAGGGCTTCCAGGTGAGACCTAGGGAAGAGAGGTAAAGGGACAGTGCAGCTATCAGAGCTGAGAGCAAGGGCAGTCAGGACAGTGGAGACAAGGCTTGAGTGATCATCCATGACACTGCAAGGATTCCAGCTCAAAGAGGATTACAGATACGGGAAGGGACCAGATCATGGAAAACCTGCTCAGCCATGTTAAGGAGAATGGATTTCAACCTAAACTCAGTTTTAAGTTATCAAAAAATGACTAATTTAGAAGCAGAAAATGTCTTTGACACCTAAGCCTAGAATTTCTCATTTAAGCTAGATAATTCTAGCAAAACTGATTGTCATTCCCACATTTTGTTTCAAGCAACAGTGTGTACTTAGAAACCAACTGAGAACAATATCAACCTTAGAAATATTAGCTGTGTAATTTTTGCCAGAGATATTCAACATTTCTGTGTCTTTCTACAAAAAAAAAAAAAAGGTAACAGTTCTTTTCTCAGGGGTTACTATATCAAGCAGGCAAATACAACAGTGCCTGGTACATGGTGTTTTATGTTAGCTTGCAAAGTATTTATCATTGCAATATTTATACAGATTTTGTCACAAGCCTACAACTCATTTCTTCATGGAGGTAAAAACGTTTACACCTAACCACCAAGAGACCTTGCTATGTCCACCCTTTAAAAAATGAACATAACAGGACTGGAGCATCGGTTAAGGTGCTTCCCTGTCAAGCCCAATGATGCGGTTTGATTCTCCAGTACCCACATAAAGCCAGATGCACAATGGTACATGCATCTGGAGTTCATTTGCAGCAGCCCTGGCATACCTATTCTCTATTCTCGCTATCTCTCTCTGCTTGCAAATAAAGAAATAAAAATATATTTTAAAAAGTGAACATAACTAGTTAACCAAAGCAGGGATAATTTCTGAGGCTGGTATGAAAGAAAGAACCCATAACCACAACTTTGTCAGATCCATACTCCAGCATGCTAGGTTTTGGGCTCCAGTGAGCAGTGACAGGTCTCCCTCTGGACTTTCTCTCAGAGAGCCCCGTGCAGCCTACTGCACCTCCCATCACTTACTGTATTTTATTATTATTTTTTATTCTTTTCACTTACTGTATTTTAATATTTCTTTTAGGGGCAGTGATGTTCATTGGGCACTCTACATTGCTAAGAAGCAGTGGCTCTGTCTTAGCTATTTCCATACTCACTGTACTTGACAAAGTATCTAATGTAGAGTTAGTCCCTCCCAAACATTCAGTGTACAGAGTAAGGAACATAAGAAACACCTCTGCTAGGGAAATTGCTTTGTATCCAACAAAAACAAAGATTTCAATCAATTAAATGTACTTATGAATAGCACTAGATGACTTAAAAAGAAAATTATACTGTTTAACTAGCAAGACTGGTTCTTGCTAAAGCTTTTTGACTAGTAAGTCTCTCTTCCATTACCTGTGCAGGTGTGGGGCAGGACAGCTAAGTAACAGGGCCCTGGGAAGAACAGAAACCTTATTTCCTCTTTCTTCAGAAATATCAGAAGTTAAAATCCTACTTGTGATGAAGTCTGCATCACTTTTTGAAATAATGCTCATTTTGTTATGGACACGAAGTGCTAAAGACAAAGGGTATGTCCATGGCCCTGGACAAGAGCCCACAGGCCAGTGCTGCTTCACCCATGTGTACATGCATCTGTTCTTTGTGCCAGGCGAGGGCAGCTTCTCACTTCCTTCAGTGCCAATTGCACAACTTATCTTCTCCAAAGCTTTTCTTGATTTCCAGACCTGGTAATGAAGTTCATTTTCTTTATATTCTAGCCTTTGTCCTGATAATCTTCCATGTGCACAGATGTTGTCTTTTGGGGCTTGATGATTTTTTTCTGACAATACTGCAGTTGAGTCTGGAGTCTGGCTCACTTTACACAAAAAATGGACTGTAAATTCATGCTGAGATTTGGGCAGGCAAAGGTATGCATGGCCATCTAAAGATGTTATCTGCACAGTGCCGTTCTCCAGGCAAGTCATTCTCTCATCTGTATCAGGACTGGGCCATCTTACTTCTGAGAAATCAATGAAGATATGCTGAATTAAGGAAGAGGAAAAAGAAATACATGATATTTTATGTTATTTTTTTCCATACTCCTGATATTTAAAGTACTGTGCAACAAAGTTCTTACATATTCTGCTCTTACTAGCTAGAGAGAATGAAAAAGAGAACATTACTAGTATCTCTCCTCAGGGCTGGAGAGATGGTGAGCTGGGTGAAAGTGATTGCTGTGCAACATAAAGACCTGAATTTGACCCATGTAAAAGCCAGACATGGCCATGTATGCCTGTAGTCCCAGTGCCGAAGGCGGTGGAGACAAGAGGATCACTGGGGCTCGCTGGTCAGACAGTATAACTGAAAAAATGGTGAGTTCCAGGTTCATTCAGAGACTCTGTCTAAGGGAAGTACTGCCGAAGAGTGATAGAAGACACTCATCTTTCCTCTGGCCTCACTTGTATGTGCAGGCTGTGCATATCTGCAAACATACTTACATGAACCACAAAAATCATCTCTCTTAGAAAAAAACATAAAATAGAAACATTTATAAAATAAGAGAAAAAATGAAACGAAAACATCTTCTAATTATATTTAATGCTAAACATATTTATGTTTAGAAAATGTGATATATTAAGGGTAAATGGATTTGCAGACCCATTATCCCAAAGGTTTACACTGAGAAACAGAAATGAAGGGGACTTGTATTATGAGGACTAAATTAAAATCAGTCAAGAGCTTAAATGGTACGGTGCTAGTATAACAATCACTAGGAACCCAGAAAACACAAAATCAGACGCAATCATATCTTAAAATTTTATATGTGATGACATGTTTTCAAAGGAGAAAATAGAGATTTAAGAAGTGGTACTAGAAATACTGGACCAGACTTGGGAAACACTATGCTGGAGGGTTATCACATGAACTAAAAAAATGACACCAAATAAATTCCAAGTAGCTTAAAGAGTAACTTAAAGCCAGGTGTGGTGGCATGCGTCTTTTATCTCAGCACTCAGGAGGTAGAGGTAGGAGAATCATTGTGAGTTTGAGGCCACCCTGAGACTACACAGTGAATTCCAGGTCATCAGCCTGGGCTAGAGTAAGAACCTACCTCAAAAACAAACAAACAAAAAGAGTAATTTAAAACAATTTCAATCCTCAAAAGGAAAATCCATCCTGACACATAGCAGACTCCTGACAAGTAACAGTCCCTAGTATTTTTTCATACTAAGATATAGAGACTAAGCATTAAGTTTTAATTAATTTACTTTGATAATACTTTAACATTTCAACTTCATCTACATAAAACTTTAATGTTACAAAACTATTGTCAGCAAAGCCTCTGAAGTTTAGTGTTTGTTTAGGTTGCTAAAATTAAAGGCATTATGTATTTGATGGCAAACTTGATTTGTAAAGATAGTAACGTGTTCTAGACTATCCAATAAGCACACTGTAGCATCAGCAGCAAACTATACAATTTTCAATAATTGCAATTATTCAAAAGACACAATGGGGGGAAAAGCTCTCGACTAAGTTACAACTCTTAATGCCTCCTTTGCCTGTTATGGTACTATGAACTATCCCCACCCCCACAAAGATTCATGTGTTCTAAAGCCTTGGTCCCCAGCTAGTGGCTCTGATGAGAAGTGACTGGATTGTGAATGTGCTAACCTCACCAGTGGATTAATCCATTCATGAGCTCTCAGCTAAATGGATATTAGCAGGCAGGGCTTGATTAATAGAAGGTCACTGAGGGAGTACCTTCGAGGGGTACCGTCTGCTTCCTGCCCCTCTGCTATGCTTGGCTTCAGCTTGCACCCCACCATCACATCATGTGCTGCCTCAACACAAGACAACAGTGATGGGACCAAATGAACAGGAACTGAAACTATGAGCCAAAAAACAATCTTGTTTAATAACATAAAACTGACTACATGGCCACAAGATCATACAAAATTACTCAGCAGGCAGGCAAGCATCATGACAGCATTGGAAAGTGGCAGAAAGTAATTAAAAGGCATAATTGGGCTGGGGCTGTAGCTCAATGGTAAGTGCCTGCCTAGTATGTGTGAGGTCCTGGTTTTATTACCCAGTACCAAAATGGGAAGGGAGAGGCTATAGTTATATACACTAGGTTCAAATACTAACTTTGCAGCTTAGAAAATTCCACAGATACATCAGGTACATTCTCTTGAAACATAGTTTCCTTGTTTATAAAAGGGTTGATATTCAGGCAATATCAGCAGGTACCCATGACACATAGGGACAATTAAATATTTCTAGTCTGCTTGTTTGGAGACAGGCCTAACTATATTGCCAATGCTAGTCATAAACTTAGAAGCTCAAGTGATCCTTCTGCTTCAGCCTTTAAATATTTTTTATACATCATTCTTAGTTCTCAATAACTGGCATTTATTATTATTCCTCAAAATCCAGAATAAAATAAAAACAAAGGAATAAAAATTTTATGCTTATATATAAGCATACATATCCCTATGACAGATTAATAATTACACATAATTTATTAAAAATGTTTATGTAATTTCTAAATTTTGAGATGTCTAGGAATGAAAATGTTAATACCTGAATGGTTATAATTATGATCCTTTGCTATAAAGAGTAAGGCAGGGAGATTAACTATGTACATCTATGTTTCTTGATCTGGAGAAAGGCACAGGCCTATGCCTTGTAGCAAGTCTGTTCCCACAAGTTCTGGGAAAAAGAAAGACTAAACATTCAGCTACTTGTTTGTAATTATCTTTCCTCAAATATAAAAATAGCAGTTTTTAAAAAGTCACCTTTTTTCTTTCAGAAGGAATGATACTTTCAGATAGGAAAGGGTAGGTAGCTGCAGAGTTTCGGAAATCGAGGGCTCGCTGTAGTTGTTCCTATAAAAAGAAATGTAAAATAATTTAAAAGCCAGATGCACAAAGTGGTGCATCCATATGGAGTTCGTTTGCAGTGGCTAGAGGTCCTGGTGCACCCATTCTCTCTCTCTCTCTCTCTCTCTCTCTCTCTGCTTGCAAACAAGTAAATAAAAAAAATCAGTTTAGAATGACAGGAATCCAGAATTCTAATTACTTCTCATATTCTAGCCCACCTCACCAATATTTTTATATTAAGAAGAGTACTTTTTATAATATTACTTACTCGGTAAGTGCTAATAACAAAATGTGTCCGTTGATGAATTCTCTGTGTTTGTTCCAAAGGATGTTTTGAAACAGGAGGTGGCTTTTCAAATAAAAATTCAGACCCACAAGGAGAAAGGTGTAATCTGGAGCCATCCACATACTGTACTTGCACAGAATCATCTTCATAAAGCACCATCCGCACTTCGGCTGCCATCACTGTGGTAAGGGAAGACTAATGGAAATGGAAAACAGCAGCACAGGTAGTTCTCTTCATTTACAAGAGTTCCAGCGAAACCAATAGGTGCATCTTCTAAAAATAGAAGCAAAACACATTGCTACTGCATTCACTTTTGCTGGTGAAAAAGTATTCACTACAAAGACTTCAACCATCTAAAATTAGCCTCCTTAACAAATGCCTTAATTTCTAGTTTGTCCCATTGTAAGAAGAACTTAGAGGGAGAAGATAGTTCACAAAGATACAAATGTCTTCCTAGTTTCTACATTTTTTTTTTTTAAATTTAGGGAACAGGTCAGACAAGTATGAAACCCTGCAGATGCTTCTATACAGTTCTGTGCATGCATGCCCCCATTTCTACACACCTGGCTGCTAAAAGCTCGTTTCTTGCATATTCTGAGGATTATTCATGGGCACAAGAGCTGGGAGTGGGGTTCAGTTTTACTCCTAAAGGTTAATTTGTTAGAGAGAGAGAGAGAGAGAGAGCAAGAGAAAGAGAGAATAAGCAAACCAGGGCCTCCTGCCATTGCAAACAAAATCCAGAAGCATGCACCACTTTGAGCATCAGGCTTTATGTGGGTACTGGGGAATTGAACCTGGTCCAACAGGCTTTGCAAGCAAGCACCTTTAACTGCTGAGCTATCTCCACAACTCTGAAGCTAAATTTCTGAAAATTATATGCTCAGTACCTCATTTCAAGTAAGTTCTATGTTTGCAGTAAGAATGTAGTAAATTATCTGTAATACAAAAGACAAGCCAAGAGTAACTATCTAATCCTAAGGGAAGAGATCACTGGAAAAAAAAAATCCAATACCACAATTACTGTCCCCCGTCTGACATTAGGATATGGCTTCATGTCACCACTGGACAAGTTTCTTAGATTCATTGCCATTTCCTGAATTTAATTTTCTACCTCAAAGACGACTCTTGTTTTCACTTATGCTCTCCACATTAGTCTGGTGGAAAGTGAGGCAGAGGGCTGGTTTCCTTCATAGTCCACTATCACCAGGTATAAGTCCCAGGTTGTCTGTTTCTTCATTTGTAGAATGGGGGAAGTGATAGGAGTGTCGTGAGGCTTAAGTGCCCAGCACTGTCAAAGTCACCTTGTAAAAGCTCACTCAATCTAATTTTTTTTTGGGGGGGGGGAGCAGAAGGGGTACATGTATATGGAGACCAGAGGTTGACTTCAAGTCTTCCTCAGTCACTATCCACTGACATTTTTGAGTCAGAATCTCTCACTCCTCTACCTACCTAGTGCTAGGGTGGCAGGTGCATCCCACCATGCCCAGCATTTATGTGGTGCTGAAAATCCAAACTCAGGGCCTTGTGTTGTGTCTCCCCAGTCCTCCCCAGGGTGAAATGTTTCTATTCTTTTCTAACACTGACCTAGCTCTTAGGTTGTATCCTAAGTTTCACCTGACAGGTAAATACTGCCCATGATAACATTTGTCCACTAAACACTTCCCTGATTTATGGCTATTTTATAGCACTAAACCTCTTTGATTTCTCTTAAGCATCTTCATTCCACTACAATGCAGCTTTCTCCATCCTCTACTGGCATTGTTACATAATGGTCACTATTGTTCTCTTATGCCCAGTGCCTTCAGTCTTAATTTTATTCAGACAAAGTTGTCTGCCTTCCTCAGTACCAAACTCTTCCCCTGCTGTTCTCCCCACTGACGTTTCTTCATTACCCTAAACCAAGGGTTCAAGACCTGATCTTAGCACTTTTTAGTTACTTTTTGGTCTCATCTTTGGTTTGTTTGTTTGTTTTTTGTTAAATCTTATCCCTTTCAAAGTCTATACTCAGCTGTATATGATAAAGCCTATAATCTTGTATGGAACATGTCTGGATATAAATAAACACTTAATCATATGGTATCTCCTAAGAAGATTCATGCTAACTTTCTAAATCCACCTGACATCTTTCTAAAGCAAGCTGTCTACTAGCCTACCAGACCTCTTGGTCACTGTTCCACAGATACATTTAATATGACTTAAATGGAACGTAATCACATCTTAAATCATAAAAAGTGAGCTTCTGTGTTTATACGCCCTTAATGTTACTCTTTGAGTGCAGAGTGAAACCCACACTGCTAGCCATAGTCTTGCAAAGGCCACACAATATAGACTAATAATCTCTACAAATACCATCTCCAACTCCCTCCCTTTTGTTCAGAGCAATTTAATCACATTGGTCTTTCTAATGGTCTTAAAAATAAGGCCTTTCTGGGGCTATAGGGATGGCTTAGTGGTTAAGGCACTTGCCTACAAAGTCTGACAACCTGGGTGTGATACCCCAGTACCCATGTAAAGCCAGATGCACAAAGTGGCGCATGCATCTGGAGTTTGTTTGCAGCAGCTGGAGGCCCTGGCAAGCCCATTCTTTCTGTCTCTTCTATCTCTCTGCTTGCAAATAAATAAATATAAATATTTTTTAAAATAAAGCCTTTCCCATCTCAGAATCTTTGTATGGTTATTTCTGTCTAGCTTGTCTTCTCAGCATGCCCTGCTAATTCTTTGTCATCATTTAAGTCGCATCACAAATATCACTACCACAAAACCCAACTAAGTTAAATTCCTCCCAGTAATTATCTTTACCCTACTTCACCATCCCCCGATAAAACTCATCACTATCAAAAATGTTTACTTGCTTTTTTCTTCTCCCACTAGGATAGAAACTCAACCAGTTGGAACCTTCTCAGATACAAATTCGTCTGACACCTAAAATAGTATTTAGGCAAATAATAAGGGTGCAATCAATATTCATCAAATGATGAAAGAATAACTTTTAAAGTCCTGCTCTTCCAGAGTTAGCAATTTGAGTTGATGGCATCTCGATGCAGTAGCACCTATCTGACTTCATTCTTTTTCTCCACAGGCCTTAGCAGAAAGAGAGGGAGTGAGTCTGGGCACACCAGGGCTTCCTGCCCCTGCAAACAAACTCCAAGGCATGAACCAATTTGTGCCTCTGGCTTATGGGGGGACTAGGGACTCGTGCCCTAACCCCGGGGCCACCCCTCGAGCCCCAGGCCTTAGCATTTGTAGACCAGTACCTTAACCGCTGAGCCCTCTCCCCAGCCCCCCTCCCCGAGGTAGGGTCTCACTCTAGTCCCAGGCTGGCCTTGAACTCACAGCAATCCATGCCGGCCCCGCTGGCTTTTAGGTCTCCCTGGACCCTGTCTTTTTAACTCCTTTCCCGGCGGCTCTCACGCCGACAACTGAGTACGGTCTTTCTCTAGCTTCCCCTCTCCTGACTCCAGAACGGGCCCAAGCCACGCCACACCGACAAACATTCATGCCGATAAAAGGAAATCCAGGGCTGACCCCCCCGTCGGCGTTCTGCCTTTGCCTCCCGCCGAGTCACAGAATTTTACCGACGCAACAAAGGAAACAAGCACCTGCCACGCGAAGTCCTCACGGGAGGCCATCTCCGCCCCGTCGCGGCTCTCCCCACACCCGCGATTCCGTTGGGCGCCCCTGGGGCTCGGGAACCGCCGCCGCCCGAGCGCACGCCCGCGCGGCCGGAAGTCCCGCCCCGGCGGAGGCGGGGCCGGAAGCGAGGAGGGCGGCGGGCAGAGGCGGGCCAGCCTGGGCTGCCGCGAGACCTCCCGTCAAGCAGTTTCCATTTGGCCAAGCCCTATTTCGGTGTACTTGCATTTATCACACGACTTTCCCTTTGAAAAAACACCGATTTGCAAGTTAATATCAGCTCTAAAGGCAACCCTGGGCAGCTGCTTTCATTATCTGTGACAGTCAATTTATCAGTGTTTGGCTCTATTCTACCTGTTCTCCGACGGAGGGAATTCGTGATGCCATTTGTACATCCTTAAGATTCCTAGGATTGCTGGTGGAGAGTGGCTTGTGGGACGCCAAAGAGCTCAGTTGCCTTTGGAACGTACAGCAGGAAAGAATATAGCAGCTGGGACTTAGGACCTGCACCGTGAGAAGAACGTGCATCTCTTAGACTATCCCCCAAATTACCCAACCAAAGCCCAAATCCAATTCTATGTTCTACCAGCCTCTTACAATCCCAACATGTTATAGGTGTGTTCTTAGTCCTCAAGAAAGGCCTTTGTCAAAGGGCCTGAGTTGGTAATGTGATTGCCAGGATAAGACCAGTACTTGGGTTTTGTTGCAGGAACCCAATGTTAAGACATGACTGGCGGAGATTTGCCTGAGACTTTTCTCCCGGTAGGTCGGTCGCGTGTCTGTTGGACCGTAGGCCTCACCTCTCCCGATGGAGCCCTTTCTCCTGCTGGCTGGAGTGAAAGTTCCTTGTACTTTTCGCTTGTTGGAAGAACTGGAAGAAGGACAGAAAGGAGTGGGTGATGGTACGGTTAGCTGGGGCCTGGAAGATGATGAAGACATGACTCTTTCGAGGTGAACAGGCATGATTATTGGGCCACCAAGGACAAACTATGAAAACAGAATATACAGCCTGAAAGTAGAATGTGGACCTAAATACCCAGAAGCTCCTCCATCAGTTAGATTTGTAACAAAAATTAATATGAATGGAATAAATAATTCCAGTGGAATGGTGGATGCACGGAGCATACCAGTGTTAGCAAAATGGCAAAATTCATACAGCATTAAAGTTGTACTTCAAGAGCTAAGATGTCTAATGATGTCTAAAGAAAATGTGAAGCTTCCACAGCCACCAGAAGAACAGACATACAATTAATTTTAGTGGATCTCAAACTTGTCTTAAATCAACAACCTTCTACTCATGTTAATGTCTTGATTAAATACCACAAAGCAAAATACCCACACATTAAGTAAAAGAATTCCAGCTGGTAAACGTGACCCAGAAATTTGTAAGAATATATTTACTATATGTACACCCATTATGTTTTCAGCTAACAGGAGGAAAAATGAAGCACAACTTTTTCTCTTGTTAAGACACTGTCATTTAAACATGAACCTGGAGACCTCGAAATACCGCATTCAGGTTTACAAGATGAAAGAAAGCTTGCAAGAAGTGTCAGATGGCAGTGGAATTGGAATCCTGTGTTTCTGAGAAGGAAACTCTCAAGAAGGAAAAACAAACGGCAGCTTGATCCATCTTGCTTAGAGAGCTGCAGTTGAAATTGTTTAAAGTAGCAGGTACAGTGAATATTGTCACAAATTGTGTTAATTCTTGAAGCACTGTGGGTGCTGACTACTAGTAGTATCAAAAATAGGTTCAGGATTGTTTTGATACCTGTATTTATAATAAAAAGATGTTGCAGGGTGGGGGGCTGATGCATTTCTGTAAAAAGTGTTCCTGTTTGGTACATGTAACAGACATGATAAATACTTGTTTACAGTCTTTGGTTAATAAACCACGCATTTAAATTTTAAGTGAAAAGGAAATAGGTGTATGGATATGTGATTTTGAGATTATAGTCTTAAACTGTAAATAAAATGTGGAATGTGTCTTCAGAGACTGTGCCCTTTCCATTGCATTTATGTATATGTAGTAGCCATGCCAAAGTAGCAAAAATTGGAATTATTAGCTGGGCACAGTAGTAGAGGAGGTAGGAAGACTGCGAGTTCCAGGCCAGCATAGGCTACGAAGTATGCCTCAAATAAACACAAACAACAACAACAACAACAACAAAAAGACGTTACTGGCACCTCTGTGGCTCATTGGAGAACATTGTCCTAAGACTTCCTGCAAGACCTATGTGCTGAAGACACAGCAATTCTAAAAGACAACTGTGATACAGATAGCTTCAGGACATGTTTACACATTCCCTGATGATCTCCTATGTGATAATGGCTTTAGTGACTTAGAACCAAGAAAATGTAAGAGCAATGACGCATAACTTCTAAATGCAGCTTCCTTCTGAACATTTTGGAATGCTATCTCAGAATCCAGCCAACATATTGTGAGGCATCCAGGAGAAATGGACAAGCCAAGTGTAAAGTGCAAACAGCTCAGGTCCGGTCCTGGCATCAAGTCATCTTAGTCCCATCACAAGCCGTGTGCGAAGGTCCAGATGACCCCCAGCAGCTCAAAATATCCATTGGTTTTTGCAACCAAGTTTTTCCCCCTCCAGTGCCAGGGATCACTTAGTGCCTTGTGCATGCAAAGCAAGTGAGCTACCACAGAGGAACATCCCCAGCCCCTAGATAGTCCAAGTAACATTTAGAACATATATCAATCCTGCTGGTGGCTGTGAGGACAGTAGTTGGTGGTGTTGAGCTTGTGGTCAAATAGTGGATAGTTATACATGCAGCAACTGTTAGATATTTAAAATATATAGTTAGTATATCTTGGTTTCTGGTCTAATGTACTTTATAAATAAGCATTATTTTCAGAGAATTATAGGTTATGCTAATAGCTACCATTCTGAAAAACAATTCTAACTTCCAAACCCTCTAATTACATATTATACTCTTCTCCTTTATAACATGAAGCCATCTCTGTCAACTTTTCCCATATAGAATTATTTGTTAGTGAATCAAGTCTTCCCCCTTTTCCTAGGTAGGATCTCCCTCCAGACAAGGCTGATATGGCATTCACTCTGTAGTCTCAGGCTGGCATCCTACCTCTGCCTCCTGAGTGCTGGGATTAAAGGTAGACGCCACCATGTCCATCATGGATTGAATTCTTATTCAATAGGCAATGAATTTCCTCAATCTTATTATGGCTTTGATTTTCAACTAAATTTATGTCATGTAAGCAAGTTTAACAAATTTTTAAAAATATCATTTAAAAAACTTAGAAGAAACAAAACTAAGTTTTATTTTCAAAGTCTAATTTTAATTCAGACTGAACAAACAAGCAGAAAAGTGAGAAAGCTAACTGTATAAGCAGACACAGATGTACCAAATGTAAAACAATGGGTTATTAACAGAACTATTTACATGCATATTTACAAGCAACCCTTTTATACATAAGTTTTATTTTTAGTTAGTTGGAAAAAAGATTTGACTGTAGGTAAAAATATTACTTAAATAGGGCTGAGGTGTTACATTATAGTAAAAGTATTAGAAAAGTGACCCTCAAGGTATATCAATTATAAAGCAGATGAAAACTTGAATGACAAATATCTAGTAAAATTCTCTAGTAAAAAAGTCAATGCAACCCATGCTACAAAGTAAAAATGACAAAGCCATATAAATAAAGCAGAATAATACATCAGGACTGAGGGTAATGAAGTTAGTTAGGTGAAGCAAACAAACACTTCTTGAACGGGAAGAAATCATCAATGAAGAGTCTTGGCTGTTTAGCTGGAGTTCTAATTCCCACCCACCCCCTACTTCCATTAAAGACATTTTAAAAGCCCTTGGTATCAGATAGCATCTACACATGTAACTCAGTTGACAGTATATTCCAAGACTTTGGTGCTAAAGATTTTCATGATTGTGATTAATATCTGAAACTCAACTTATGAGAAATAAATGTCAAATTAAAATAAAAGCTAGAATAGTCACATTTCAAAAAGAATGCTACATTTTTGCAGTAATGTGTGTTTCCAGGCTGACTTTTTCCCTTAAGGACAAATTAAACAATAAGCATCTAACCAGCTAGCAAAACTTACTTTCAACATTTATTTTAAAATCGACTTTATTGCAGCCAAAACAGTGGAATTAACTGTACATAATAAACTATTTTATATATATATACATTTTAAGTTATAGGGAATAAAGTTTATTTTGGCAGATAGTGTTAAACAAAATTAAAGTTGCATACATTAGTAACAGAACTCAACATCCTTAATTTGGTATAAGTGTAACACATTTCTTGCTATCCCATGTTCTGCTAAATCACCATACCTAAACTTTTATAAAACTGATATACTCAAAATTTAACTTTACTGTTTTCGCTTACGCTCTGATTCCAAACAAAACTTTTCATAAGCTTCTTCAATCTCTGGGTCCATCTCATCATCAATATCATCTAAGTATCTGTAAAAGAAACCAAACATGACTCTTAAATTCAATGTTTTCCCCATCTGAAAATGTCCTAAAATGTTAAGCCACGAAGAAAAAAAAAAAAAGTAACTTTCCTGGACTGAATATAACACAAGCGTAACATTATAATGTATAAATGGGGTAGACCTTTGAAAACTGAATGTCTGTCTTGACAAATGAAGTTTTATAGTGATTTCAAATCCCTGCATCTGAAGTTAAGATTCTGTTGTTATACTTTTAGATATATGATTAACATAAACTAATCAAGCCAAGTGTGGTGGCACATGCCTTTAATCCCCCCACTTGGAGGCTCAGGTAGGAGGATCACTGTGAGTTCAAGACTAGTCTAGGGCTACAGAGTTCTAGGTCAGCTTGGGCTACCTTGAAATAAATCAAAACAAAAAACAAAAAAAAGTTAACCAAAAACTTGAAATGTACACTTGGGGTTTAAGATTGAGATATGAATTTATGCCATATTAAAATATAATTACATTGTAACTCAGAACATAATTTCAGATATTCCACTACCTTCAGTTGGTGCTTTATTATTTACTCTGCTATGAGTTCTGCTGGGCTACTCCCACATTATTGTTTATGTGGAATCAGTCATAATAGGAAACTACTTTTTCAAGATCTTCCATTTCAGATCTGCCCTCTCTCCCCAACTAGTAGAGAGTTTAAAATGATAAAAAAGGGGGTTGGACCCAGGGCTGAGATAGGCTGCCCCCTCCCTCCCTCCCACCTCAGTGGATTATGTCCAGGACTGTAGTGGCTGGGGTTAAGGGGAGAGACTGGGCAGTGGCAGCACAGGAGATGATGCCGTTTCCAGTTACAACACAGGGATCACAACAAACCCAGCCACCACAGAAGCACTATGGCATCACATTCCTATCAGCTTTGCAGCCAGCGCCCGAGGAGACGGACTGCCTGCTGACCCAGAAACTCATCAGACCCTGAAGCCCTTGTGGTGTTCAAGAAGAGAAACTGCAGTACAGGATTTTAATTTTGGGAAAATAACCTGGTAAAAGAGTGGATATGGGAAATCAGTGAAAGCAAGAATCTTCCAGTCTGTAACTGAAAATGCTGAAGGAAAAACTTTTAATATTTGGATTTTACAGATTAGGAGTACATATAGGAAAGGTGCTGATATAGATGCATTGTGTGTTGCACCAAGACATGTTGATCAAAGTGATTTTTTTTCCAGCTCTTTCTATGTTAAGTTGAAATCACAGGAAGAAGTAAAAGACAAGAGCTAATGAAGAGGCATTTGTGCCGATTATCGAACTGTGTTTTGATAGGATAGACATTGATATTCTGTGAGATTAAGATTGCAGACTACTCCAGATTTGGACCTATGATAGTCTTGAAAATTTAGATAAAAGATGCATAAGAAGTCTTTTATTGGTTGCAAGGCAACTGATGAAATCTTACATCTAGTACCAAACACTGACAACTTCAGGTTAACTCAGAGCTATCAAACTGGGCCAAATGGCACAACATCTATTCTAATATATTAGGTTTCCTTGGTGGCATTTCCTGGGAAATGTTAGCAGCAAGAGCTTGCGCTTTATCCAAATGCAACAGCGTCAACTCTTGTACATAATTTTTTCTTGGTATTTTCTAAATGGTATGTTTTTAGATTGTACTACAATAAAACTGGTTGTAGACACTTAAATGAATGAAAAAAAATTTTAATAGGGAGGTTAAGGACCATTCAAAGATTCGGGAATACTTTTTTTTCTTTTTTTGAGGGAGGGTCTTCCCTCTAGTTTAGGCTCTTGAATTCACAGAGATCCTCCTAACTCTGCCTCTGGCATGTGACACCACAGCCAGCTTGTTTGTTTCTAATACAGGGTCTTGCTATGTAGAACAAACTAGCCTCAAACGCACCATACTGCCATAGCCTCTCAGAGTGATGGGATTACAGGCATGTCAACATATCCAGCCATATTCAAAAGATGGGTATGGAGAAGAGACAGTGACGTGTTCAGCACTGAAACACATCTATCACACCCTCCAAACCCCAGGGACCATTGTGGAAGATGGTAGAAAGAATGTAAGAGCCAAAGGAAAGGAAGGACTGCTTTGCAATACTGTCCAGTCAAAAAGGTACTGTGCATTCATGACCTTACAGTGGCTGACACTACCTACACAAACCCTGAATAGGAGGGGAAAATGATGGCATCAAGAGAGAACAGGGACTAGTTAGAAAGAAGGGATTCCGTGGAGGGGGAACAAAGATGGCTGGTGGGAGAGAATTGAGATCATGGTATATTGTATACATGTATGTAAGTTACCAATACAAAGTTTAAAAGATGGGTAGTAGTATTATTCTCATTTTAGAGTTAAAACAACAAAAGCAGACAATGTAAGGATGTGAAATTTTGACTATGTGGCAGGTATAAAATTTGTTTGACTCCAGATCGTGGGTCTTGTTCTAGCCCAGGCTGACCTGGAATTCACTATGTAGTCTCAGGCTGGCCTCAAACGAATAGTAATCCTCTTACCTTTGCCTACAGAGTGCTGGGACTAAAGGTGTGTACCACCACACCCAACAGTTGATCCCTTTCCCACACAAATGTTGTCTATGTACCCTCCCACTCTTACTCCACCAAAACGCCTTCAATCTACGAGTGTGACCAAAGCATTCTGTTAATCTTATCAACTGATGCTGGGCCCTTTCCTTTCCATTCCTTCACCACCATACTGCTTGTCAGACAAGAGTATTATGCTTATTGACTAGGACTTTAGATGGTTTATTTTACTCTTTAAACATAGAATATACATGAGATGAGACTCAATAAAAATTAAGGTCTCCCCATACCTATTTTGCAAGTACAGAACTTAAGTTTATCAAATGCACAAGCACTGTTAACAGAATACAGAAAGTGAAGAAGCTGAGACAGGAGAAGACTATAACATGTTCTTATTAACCAAATTTGATACAATCAGTTTGTTACTCAAATGTTCCCCCCTTTCCACTTTTTGTTGGTCCCCCCCCCCCTTGAGACAGAGTCTCATGCTGGTCAGGCAGTCCTTAAACTCCTGACCCTTCTGCCTCCACCACCTGACTGCAATGATTACAGATGTATACTACCATGCCAGTTTTATCGATAAACAGATATAGAAGTTGCCAAAGATATTAAAGTGCAATTATACTGTTTCAAAAGATTTTTTCCTTAACTAGATTTTCAGAATGAGTTTGAGTTTTTAATGATTTCTGAGGACCTGCCCCTCCATTCAGCATATACCAACACTGGATCAAGTTATCCTTCTTTCATGACTTCTTTTCTAGTCTAATCTACATCTAAAACCTGGTTACAGAAGCTTCATGAAGAAATCTAGTAATGAAGAGAACTTACGGATCACCAGCCCCTGATAAATCTGTTCCATTTTCTTCATAATCTGGAAAAAAGTCTTCTCTTTCAAGTAACTCTTGATATTTCTCTTGGTAATCTATGAGACAACACGGCGGGGCGGGGGGAAGCGAAATGTTAAAAACAAAATCATGCATGCTCACTTCAGCCTCCTTAGTAACTAGAGAACTGTAGGTGCCTCCAGGTAAGACAGATTTGTCTTACCAGAAGTAGCAAGATTTTATATATAGCAAGGTAATAATAAGAGTGGGGAATTCCTGAAGACAGACAAGATATACAGGAACAAACAGTGCATAACGACAGGAGGAGGCTTACTACAACTAAGTGAGGAAAAATGAGTTAATACCTGTTGCCAAGACAATACTTTGGAAAAATATTTAACACACACACACACACACACACACACACACACACACACACACACACACACACACACACACACTTTGCCAAGTAGATTAAAGCCACTGAGTAAGATTTTTAGAAGAAAATGGAATGTGGGACTGAGGAGCTGGCTCAGTGGTTAAAGGCACTTGCATGCAAAGCCTGCTGACCCAGGTTCAATTCTCCAAACCACATGAAGCCAGATAAACAAGTAAACAAGTGACACATGCATCTAGAGTTTGTTGCAGTGGCAAGAGGCCCTGGTGTGCCCAATGGCTTGCTCACTCTGCTCATAAATAAATATGTATTTATATATATTTCATATATATATGAAAATGGAATATGAGAGTGGTTAAGTAAAATCACAGCACAAACAAGACTGATATATTTCATTTAGATTAAAACTCAGAGTATGTATATGAGAAGACATAAACAAAATGGATAATAGGCCACAAAGTGGGAGGAGACAAAAAACTTGAGCTGATCAAGATCACTAATGTTTTGTAGACTGTATAGAATCGCAACTCAGTAAGACTAGGGGGAAAGTACCAACAAACAATTCTCAAAGGAAAAAAAATCCAAAAGGTCCATAGAAAAAAATTCAATTACTAGTTATGAAAACAGTAAGGCAGAGTTTCATATAATCAGGACAATAAAAAAAAAAAAAAAAACCTAAAACAGGTGTTATATCAAGAAGGAGTAGAAGCCCTTCCAAGCCTCTGGTAGGAGTATTAAATGCCATGGTCATGCTGGGAAGCACCTTAGCAACATTGAGTGCAGCTGAAGAAGCTTACTGCTTGTAACTTCATTCCACTTCCTATCCTAAGAGGCCTGACAGTTAATGCCTGCTATTCAGAGGAAATGGAAAAATTTCAATCATCAGCTAGTGGGAGTTTGTACCAAATGGGAAGAGTTTCTCTTACCCTAAAAATCCCATCCATCACAATTTAGAAAGGACCTTTTTGGAAGGTATAGAGAGAGTTGGATTTTAATTGACTCAGTCACAGAGTGTTAATAAATCTGTAATTATAGTACCTGGAAGCATTAACTTATATTACTGTAAGTTACTGACTATGCAGAAGCATCCTAATCACCTGAATGCTTAAGAATATGAAAATAAAATACTAAAAGGAAATAGAAAATAAAAACAGCTGCATTTGATTGAGGGATTCTTTAAATCCTTAATGGCCAGAGTGACAAGACAATATAGACAAGTTTCCATTTGAAATCACGCCTTTAGTTCCAGCCCTCAGGAGGCAGAGATAGGAGGGTCACTGTGAGTTTGAGGCCAGCCTGAGACTACATAGTGAATTCAAGGTCAGCTTGGGCTAGAGCAAGACCCTATCACGAAAAAACGAGTCAAGTGATCATTACAGAGAATATTTAATATATAACAAGCCCTTTACCCTAAAAGTTCTGGATGTATGGAACACATCAAAAAGCTATAATTTGGGGCTAGAGAGATGACTCAAAAAGTGCTTGCCTGAAAAACCTATAGACCAGAGTTTGATTCCCCAGTGCCCACATAAAGCCAGATGCACAAAGTGGAGCATGCATCTGGAGTTCATTTGCAGCGGCTAGAGGCCCTGGTTTGCTTATTCTCTCTCTGCTTATAAATACAATAAATAAATTAAAAAATAATTTTTAAAGCAATAATTTTGTACCATTGAGAACTGATTTTATGCAAATTAATACTTCCAAAAACAAGGGGCGAAAAGAATGACTAAGAGAAAGCATACCTGGATCAGCAGCAGTGAAAGGAACACCATCAGATGTGTAAAACGTTGGTTCATTCTAGGATGAGTCAAAGTGATGAAAATATGTAATCATTGCAAATACATTAGAACAGCATGTTGATATCAATTATCCAAGAATATATAGTTTTTTAGATTTGTATGCTATCATTTTACCTTAGTTCTAACCCTGTTTGTCCCATTCCTGGTGAATTGTGCTTAAATGCTGGCTTCCTTTATTTAAGCTTTGTTTTCCTCCTACTCTACCATTTCTTTAAGAATTTCCAAGATTGGGGTTATGGAACATTCTTTTGTAACTGCTCTATGTTTGATGTCAGAAGATACAGGGCATCTTGTCCTCACACCCACTTTTACTTTCTATTATTTTACTGTGCTATGGCATGCAAAGTAAAATCTGAGATATAGGCCTTTGGTTATGAGTTCTCTGCTGACTCAAACCCAAACCTGATCAATCTTTCTTAACTCTGGACTAAGCTTTCTCTAGGCTGTCCTTTCACTGCAAGGTCTCTTCTCTTTATTTAGCTGATGTTGGTTCCCATGCCATCTTAAACCAGTGTTAATAGACACTGGATTAGGAGAACAACTCTATGTAACTTTTATGTAAAAAACTGAATTCAAGCAGAAAGAAACAAAATGTAAAATACTGGCATACCATAAAGTAGTTAGGGTCATTTTCAGGTGTAGCTTCTCTGTATGTTGACGTTGCATGGACTCTACCCCAGTTACTTGACCGGAGTTCTACAAGCTTCAAGAGCATCTGTTTTACATCTCTGCAGACAAAAATAATGAAGTGACACACATCCACTGTAAGTGTTGTCAGGCTCCAAAATATTAATAGACTTCACCTTTTTTTTTTTTTTTTTTTTTTTTTGTGGTAGGGTCTCGCTCTACCCCAGGCTGACCTGGAGTTCACTAATTTACTATTTAGTCTCAGGGTGGCCTCAAACTCACAGCGATCTTTCTACCTCTGCTCCCAAGTGCTGGGACTAAAGGCGTATGCCACCATACCCAGCCAAACTACTATATATATCTGTATCTTTATAGAAGACATTCTGAACATCCATTACTGTGATGCATAAATACAATCCCAAAGAGACAGTTAGAGATTGAAAACTAATGGTTTCTTCTCCTACCTGCTGCAGTTGGCATCTAGGACAACATTTTCAGTTCTCTGAATAATTTCTTCCATGTCGGCTGTTCCCTTTTCTTTCCAAGTATCTTCTAAAACTGACCCTGTCAACTAAAAAAGCAGGTGTCAGTAAAATAGAGAATGTGGACTGCGTAGAAATTCTGAAAATGCACCAGTGACTTTGAACAAGAAGAATTAAATGATTAAGTATTGGCAATTACTTTCTGCTTACTGTCTAATAGTCTATATCTTTTTTTTCTAGATTTTTCTTCTTTTTTAAAATTTGCTCGTTATTGTGAACTTGTGATTCGTTTTTTTAAAATATTTTATTTATTCATTTTTAAGCAGAGAGAGGAGAGAGAGAGGGGTGTGTGTGAATGCACCAGGGCCACCACCTTGTGGGTCTGGCTTATGTGGGTCCTGGGGAATTGAACACAGGGCCTTAGGCACTGGAGGCAAGTGCCTTAACCGCTGAGCCATCTCTCCAGCCCGAGACCTCTATATCTTTATGCTTTTCTTTTTTTTAAATTTTCATTTGAGGGAGGGAAGGAGGGGGGAGAGGGGAGGGGAGAGAGACGGAGAGACGGAGAGACAGAGAAAATAGGCATGCCAGAGTCTTCAGCCACTGTAAACAAACTCCAGACATATGCGCCCTCTAGTGTATCTGGCTTTACATGGGCACTGGGGAATTGAACTCGGGTCCTTCCGCATTGCAGGCAAACGCCTTAACCGCTAAGCCATCTCTTCAGCTCTTTATGCTTTTCTTAACTAAAATTAAGGACTTAACTATAGAATCCGAGTGATGGACTTTTGATTTTAAAATCTTAATCCTGAATTCACTTGTTTATTACACATACTTTCTTTCCTCTAATTTACAAAATAAATAGCTAAAAGTTAAATTTAAAAAGGAAAAAAGTTAAACTGACCTTCAATAATTTTACTGCACAAATTAAGTTGTCATCCATAGGATTAGAGAAGAGAGCATTCAGTAACTCACGAAGACCAACCTGAAGAATATCTGCTCTTGTAACCTGTCCATTTGTTCCTTTGATCTTGTAGACAAAAGAAAATTAAAAGCAGTTTATATATGAATCATTGAAAAAGATGGTGGCAAGATAAGTATTTTAGTTAAATACAAAAATCATAGAACACGTGATAATTTCACAGAATCACAACAATTATTCAGTATGTAAATAAGGCTAATAAAACTGTAAGCTATAGGTAAATTACTACTTCCTTACGCATACTCTAATTGAAGCTAGCATTTTTTTTTAATTACAAATGATTCTACTCTGCTTTTATGCAATTTAAATATTCTTTTTTTACACTAGCTTGGTCTACAAATTTTTTTATCTACCCAAAAGAATTATGCCTTATTTTTTATTCTCTGAAGACCTACTGGCATCATTACTTCCACACAGGGAATGCTACATGCCATTATGAATTTAAAGTACATTTAAAATTGCTGTTCTTGGGGCTGGAGAGATGGCTCAGAGGTTAAGGCACTTGACTCCAGTGCCTAAAGCCCTGGGTTCAATTCCCCAGGACCCACATAAGCCAGACCCACAAGGTGGTGGCCCGGATGTTCTCTCTCTCTCTCTCTCTCTCTCTCTCTCTCTCTCTCTCTCTCTCTCTCTCTCTGTATCTCTGTGCTTGAAAATGAATAAATAAAAAAAAAAAATTGCTGTTCTTGTTTAAATACGTAGAAGTCAGACTGAAGAGTTAAGTGGTTAAAAAGAAAGATAACTTAGCATCGGAAACTGGGTGTGATGGCTCACACCCATAATACATTATATGAAGGAATAATATGTACAACAGAATGACAATAACAATATTCAAGTACTATTCTTAAGGATTGGGATGATGTTGGTCAAAGAGCACAAAATTTCAGTTAGACAGGAGTAAGTTCAAGACATCTGCTGTCTATCATGGTAGTGACTAACAATTTATTGAACACAAAGTGTTCTAATAAAAAAATACATACAAGGCAATGCACATGTTAAATAGCTGGATTCAAACATTCCACAGTTTATTTGTATGTATGTATATGTATACACACACACACAAAACAAAACAAAACAGTCATTATAACTCTACTTTATTAAAGAACTAATCTGGGTGGATCAGAGTGTAAAACAATGAAACTCTAGTCTCACTCCTCTAATCAAATCTTTAATCTGCAGTGATTTACCGAGCTGAGCTGCCACCTCAAAGTCAGCATACTAATTAATATATTAATATTTCTCACACTGGGACCCAAAAGGCATGACTTCTTATCTCTCAGAAGCTGAAACTATGTGGAAACAATAGCTTCCTTAGAGAACAGCATAGCATCTAGCCTATGATCAGAGCAAATGTTACAGATGTTCCACTAAAATGTCATTAGGTACTGGAGCTGGGGAGATGGCTCAGCAGATAAAGGCACTTACTTGCAAAACCTACTGGCTGGGCTTACATTCCCAGCTTCCCACATAAAGCAAGACCAGCACTTATCTTCAACAGTAAGAGCCCCTGGCATGCCCACATATACTCACAGGCAAACAGATGAAATATGTATAATCAGGTAATAAAATATTTTCTTTCTCTTCCCATTTCTCTTTCTCTTTTCCTCCCTCCCTCCCTTCTTTTTACAATCCAAGGCAAGTGCCACCTGGCCCAGTTCATTTCCCCTTATTTCCCATTTCATTTGATACTGTAAAAGTATAATGTGAACAAAAATTCCTCAATCCCAATTTATGTGTTCAAGCTTTTTTAGTATTTTGTAATAAAGTCTTCTCACCTCCAGGTTAAGATAAAGTTCTCCCAGAAAGAGTACAAATGCATGGAATCGTTTTCGAGTCACTTCGTCTCCTTTTGCAGACTGATCTTTCAATTCATATTCAGCCCGACACCTAATAAAGACAGTGCCTTTTATAACTCAGTTTAGTTACCAACAGCATCAGAAGCAGGCATGATGACTTTATGTATTTATTAATTTGACAGGCAGGCAGGCAAACAGAGCAAGCATGGGCATGTCAGGGCTAAACTCCAGATGTATGTGCCACTTTGTACATCCTGACTCCATATGGGAACTGGGGACTTGAACCCAGGCCATGAGGCTTTCAAGCATGTGCCTGCTGAGCCATCTCTCCAATATTTTTAGTTTTATTTATTTCCAAGGAGAGAAAGGGAGGGAGAAAAGGAAAGGATGGGTGCTCTAGGGCTTCTAGCCACTGCAAACAAACTCCAGATGTATGCACTAATTTGTGCATCTGGCTTTACATGAGTACTGAAAAATTGAAATCTGGGTCCTTAAGCATTGCAGGCAAGCACCTTAACCACTGAGCCATCTCTCCAGCCCCTAATGGTTTACTTTAATAAAAAGTATTCCCATTTACTGTAGAGACACCTTCAAACTAAGATTATCAGTAATAAACTGGTAGAAGTAGCTGAAACTAGAATGATCAGGTGTAATATGGGTTTTAAGAGGCTCAGAAAATATTGGCACCAAAGGAGGAAAAGCCTCATTTTTATATCTGGTCCTTTTTTTTTTTTTTGCTAAGAAAGCACTGTTTTTTTCCTTTTTTCCTTGAGCTAGGGTTTCACTCAAGCCCAGACTGACCTGGAAATCACTCTGTAGTTCCAGACTGGCCTTGAACTCACAGAAATCCTACTATCTCTGCCTCCTGGGTACTGAGATTAAAGGTATGTGCCACCATGCCCAGTGATTAAAGCACTGTTTTTATCCAGTGTCTTTAAGTTTTTTTTTCTTTGAGTAAGAACTCTGCAGTAGATTTTATACAAACATACACACACACATGCTTAAGTACATATATATATATATACAGTCTCTATGCATTTTCAAGTGTATCACTTTGGTATTAAGTGCTTTTTATTGATCAAGTGGTGATTATAGGTGCATGTGGCCATGCCCAGCTGTTCATGTACAATCTGGAGATTCACTCTGGCAGCCTCAGGTCTCCTCAGAGCTCCATCCCCTCCCCACAAATGGATTTTTAAAAGTTTATCACTTTAATGTTAAGTACTTTTTCTTATTCCTTATTGATCAAAAGTGGTGGGAAAACTCCAGGAAAGTCATTTGTTTGCTAAGCCTGATGTAGACAAAGAAAAGCGGTTATGGAGACTAAATGGTTTCTAGAAGACTAGCTTTAGGAAAAAAAGAAAAGAAAAAGAAAACAAAGCCAAAGAAATAATTTCTTGTCCAAGCATTTGCCCCGTGTCAATTTGAACCACACAAGGCCAATTCCAAAGCTTACAAGCTATACTAATGACACCATGTTTTGTTTAAGTCAATGTAGTAAGATAGTTATCGTCTCATACAGTTTGATTCATCAGAAAATGTTGAGGTATTTATAGATACAACACTGGTAAATAATGAAAATTAATGATTCATTTCAACTATCCAAAATTTTGGGCTGCTTTCCTTTCTTTCCCCTGTCAATAAAGCTTTGATTAAATAGCCTTTTTCTTTTATAAAATTCTAAGATCATTAGATTGTAAATTAGGGCATGATGATGTACATGCAAAAGTAAATCCTTACCCTTATATACCATGTTTGATTATGCAGGTCAAAGATCCTATTTAAAGCTAACCACTTTCCATTATCAAAACAATCTCACAAAGGTGAAAACAGAGGTAGATAATCATCAAAGTTATTCTCAACACCATTGCAACAAAGAGGACACTGTCTCCTTAGTCTCCAGTTGGTGGAGGCTTTAGGAGGCAGAGCCTTGCTGGAGATGTGTCACTGCAGGTGGATCCTGAGGCCAGCCTACTGTGTGTTCAGAGCCAGCACTGGCTGTGAGCCAGCTTCCTCCACCATGATAAGCGTCCCCTTCAAACTTTAAGTCTGAAATAAATCCTATCCGCCCAGCAAGGAGATGCTAAATGCTCCAGAAGGTAACCTGATTCTACCTTTCTACACTTTGATCTGTGGTAGTTCCAGGACAAGTGCACACAGTGGTAAGAGCCAAAAGAAACTTGAATGGTTCTCAAATATGACTATATAGTAGAATCATTTATAGAGCTTTAAAAACATAAAACAACCAAAAATACTGAGTTTCCACCTCCTTCATTACACCATTTTCCAAGGTGGAGGCAAAGTCTCAAACCTATTTTAAGTCTAGGTAACTAGAAAGCACAGCAAAGGGTAAGACATACTGGGGAACATAATAATGGGTTTTTTTTTGGCATCCTACCTCCTACAAGTACTCTATTTATAAGCTACAATTTGTCTTTAATATAGGTAAGAAATAGTTTTTTAAATAACTTTGTCATTTATATTTTTCTAAACTTTATCCAGAGGTAGTCCAAATAATTCTATTAAGATACTAGCCTTTTTTTAGTCATTCTTCCTGATACTTTGATATGCACAAAAGAGCTCATTTCTATGTGCTACTAATTTTCTTTATACTTCAAATTTATGCCTTCCCTCAAATGTTATAATTTATATGCAACTACATTTTCTAATCTTGTTTTATGGTCTGTATGACTTGCTTTAAAGGGCTTTGACAGCCCAAGACTTTTATTTAATTGTCAAGCCCCCTCCCTCCAAGTATCTACTATCTCACTTTTGAGTCTTTGGTATGTTTGGAACTTATTTTGGTATAGGACAGAAAATAATCTCTCCTAGCACAATTTATCTTTTACATGTATATTTGAAGACCCATCTTTATTTTTAAATAAAAAAAATTTCTCTATCTTATTTGAGTTAGAGAGAGAGAGAGAGAGAGAGAGAGAGAGAGAGAGAGAGAGAGAGAGACAGAGAGAGAGAGACAGAGAGGAGAGCTAGGAAGAAAAAAATGGGTGCGCTGAGACCAAACTCACTCCAGATACATGTACCATTTTGTGCATTATGGCTTTATGCGGGTACTGGTGTTAGGTCAAGATTCAGGTCCCCACATGGAGCCTGCCTTGCTCCCCCTGGGCAAACAAGCTGATCTTGTTTCCCCCCAGAGGGAAATTCTCTACCTCAGGCTCTAACCCCACCCTGGAACCTGTGACTGCTAGCTCTAATCCCACCCTAACCCGTGAACCTAGAGCAGCTTCTCTTTCCCTTTAAAAACACACAGTTGGTTTTCTCTACCCTGTTGAGATTGCCCAGCAGCTTGTGTTTTCCTCTGAATAAAGCTTTCCCTTCCTTTCAGAGTGGTCTCAGTGGTCTCTGTCACGTTCAAACCTTACACTGGGGAATCAAACATGGGCCATCAGGCTTTGCAAGCAAGTGCCTTTACCTACTCAACCACCTCTCCAGCCCCCCAAAGCTTAATTTTTCAGTGTCTATAGATTCTATTTTTAGAATCTTTATTCAGGAATATTTAGCAATTATTAGAATTTTTTTTAAAATATTTTATTTATGAGAGAGAGAGAGAGAGAGAGAGAGAGAGAGAGAGAGAGAGAGAGAGAGAGAGAATGGGCACACCAGGGCCTCCAGCCACTGTAAATGAACTCCAGACACATGTGCCCTCTTGTGTATCTGGCTTTACATGGGCACTGGGGAATTGAACTCAGATCCTTCTGCATTGCAGGCAAACGCCTTAACCACTAAGCCATCTCTTCAGCCCTATTAGAATATTTTTTGTGGAGTGCTAGAAATTGAACCCAGGGCCTTGAGCATGCTAAGCACTCTACCACCAAGCTACACCTCCAGCCCCATTAGAAGTATCTTTATAAAGAATTAATGGACAAATGATAAGCTTGATGGCCATATTGTTACTAAAGATAACACATATTATAAGAGGTTTTTTTTTTTGTCTTGGTTTCTCACTTTGTAGTCTGTTCTGGCCTAGAATTCACTATGTAGCACAGTTGGCATTGAACTCCAAGTGACCCTCCTGCTTCAACCTGCCGAGAGGTGAGATTACATATGTGTACCATTGGTTTATGCAGTGCTAGGGAGTGAACACAGGGCTTGGTGCATGTCAGGCAAGTTCTTGTATCAACTGAGCTATATCCCCAGCATAACCATAAGCTTTTAATATTATGCAAATAAGAACGGTCCGCCCTGCACTCCCCTACAACTTTCTATATTGTACAATTTTTAAAAAGTTTTATTGTGTTTAATTTCATATTCACACTGACCTCTGAAGTAGCAATTGGCGGAAGTTGCCACTCTGCGGGCTAATTGTCAGGTGATGGGACAGGTAATTACACAGGCGAGCTCCCATATAAGAGAAATTTGGAATAGATGTGGCCTTTTAAAAAGAAGAAAAAAAAAGCTTTGCATGAAATATATACATCAGTATCAATACAAATAGCAACACTTTATTTATGGAGGAAAATATATTTTGGCTCCAAAAAACAAAACATATATCTTTTGTAAGATGCAAGAAAATTAAGTTCACCACCCTTATACTAAGAACCACACAGAAATAAAAATGTCTGAGGTAAGTTCCCCAACTTCCCACTTACCTGAGGTTATCAGAAAGCAATCATGCAATGTCCCTGGACACTAACCCATGTTTGCAGGGAACATGGACATGTATGTAATTGCACTGTAACAATTATGAATGAGGAGAATAGCTGCCAACTACTAATCATTGTTGCTCCTTGGGGGCAAAACAGACTTTGGGATCTAGTCCATAACAAGACTCTTAGGCAGTCAAAACCTTGGACATTTTCTAGATCACTCCTAGTTTCAGCTTGATTCCCAAGGAGGTGATTAACAGTTCCTGAGATAAATCAAAATGCTTGGGGTAAAGAAGATATCAAAACAGCTTAGCTACTTTTAAAAAACAAAAAAGACTGAGAGGAAAAGAGAAACCATTGCATCTCTTGTGACGAAACCAAAGCAGCCCTCAGGAAATTTACTTCAATTGTGGTTTTTAAAGTATAGAGAACATAGTTTACCATCTAATGGTAGATAAGAAAATATACATTAAGAAGATAAGGAGGCAAGGCCAATGTGACAAACGTAAACCACAAATTCTAGACCTAAAAAAATGCCCCAAAGCCCCTCCAACCTCCTGCTAGATCAGTTTACAAGAATGGCAGCCTTAGACAAGTGACTTAACATCTTTGCTCAGATACATATAAAAATAGAGTATTATTATCTTGCAACCATTTAGGGTTAAATGAGTTAACTACCAGTGTAAGGCTTTGCACTGCCAGAAACATAGTACTTTGACTTCTCCTGATGTCACATATGTTTAACAAAAAGCTTAAGATTCAAACTTCCACTTTTTCCATTAATTGACATTTGTGTTTTACTTTATTTTCTTTCTTTTTTAGGTTTTTTGAGGTAGGGTCTCACTCTAGCTCAAGCTTACCTGGAATTCACTATGTAGTCTCAGGGTGGCCTCAAACCCAAGGCATGCACCAACATGCCCAGAGATTTTTTTAAGAGAGCGTCTCACTCTGTCGTCCAGGATAAGATCAACTTCACTATGTAACTAAGCTAGCCTCAACTAGCTGTTATTTGATTTCAGAATCATCCTGCCTCAGGCTCTTGAATGCTACAATATGATTCTTAGGATTTTATCTTTGTGTTTTCATATGTAGCTCATGTATTTTTAATAGTTTTTCCTTTTTTGAACAATGTTGTTTACCCTAGATTTACTTAGCCTTTTTTGTTTTTGGATCACTGTCAATGATCTCTCCTTAAACTCACTACACTGTAAATTCAATGTCTATTCAAGTATAGCATGCATGCTCCTCTTACCAGAAGCTTTCTTGGAGCTTCTGGTTCTCACAGTGAAGCTGGCTGCTCTGCAAGAGCTGTGAACAGGGCTTTTATATACATATGTATTTTAGTTACTGGCTGGCTGGCTGGCAGGCAGGGAGAGAGATAGAGACAGAGAGAGAGAGAGAGAGAGAGAGTATGGACATGCCAGGGCCTCCAGCCACTACAAACAAACTCCAGATGCATGCACCACCTTGCGCATCTGGCTTACGTGGGTACTGGGGAGTTGAACCTGGGTCCTTAGGCTCTGGAGGCAACTGCCTTAACCACTGATCCATCTCTCTAGCCCTCAGGGCTTTGGTTTTACTATCTGCATGATTCGTGTAGCCTCTTCCACAGAATCCCCCAGTGTGTGGGTCTCACATCACTGCCTTTAATTTATTATCTCCTAGTCAAGTTATGACTTTTACTAACTTCTTGAAAAGCATTATAATAAAATTTCAAACTGGATAATGGGTGCAAAAGACCCAGGGAGACTAATTTTTTAAGAATCTCAGATGATCTTTTTTAAGCCTTATCTCACTTTTTTTCCTAGAGATTTTTTGGGACTTTTCTTTTTACTGCAAATTAAGAGTATTTTCCATCTTTCCCCACTGGTTTGGAATTCAACTTTAAACCTTTTAAGCCCACTGCCACTCACTGCTTTCTACTCTTCCTAACTGCTTTTCCCTCCTTTCTTCTTCATTCCTATACAAGTCCCCATCTTTTACAAATTCTCATCCTGTTTTATTGGTGGTTGAGGAAGTCAAACTTGAATGGGTCCATTTAATCTGCCAACTTTTATCACAGGTCTTCTTTTAGTTATATAAAAAAATTTCCATAAATTACTTCAATAAAACTTAAAAGCAACTGATAAGCTGTATATCAAGTTAAAGAATCACTGGCAACAAAACGTTTGAAGTTTAAGTAATACTAAGTCTATATTTGAAGATTTGCTTGGAGTCAGTGTCAGTGACAAATGGTTGTGAACTTGTCAGGTTCAGACCCTCTACTCTGAGAAGGTACAATCATGTAGTTTATTCTACACCAGTTTATGGAGCCTATTAAATAGCTAAAATAAAATAGATGAATCAGGAAAGAAGAAAATTAGTAGTTCTGTCTTCACAGAATCTAGGGCACAGCCTAAAACCAAGTTTTTTGGCTAAGCACTCTTGGGGTCCAGTAACCATCTTGATCAACTTGTAAAAGTCACTAAATTAAACAACAGAAACAGCTTGCTATCACAATCACACTTCTGTCTATTCCTAATTTGAATCTCTTTCAGTATTCAAGTTACAAAACACTACAAATTATATTTCTGTTCATCTATTATTTTTGGCCAGTCTCACACTGATCTTAAAACTATGTCTTAAAAAGCCAGTGTTTTCTAGTTTTCATCATTAAAACATTATTAATGTACCAGTGAACAATATAAAGTGAATAACGTACCAGGATTAAAATTGAATGTAGTGTAACCCCAAAAATCATAATTGGCAAACATTCAAGGATTAAAATGTAAATCATTAAAGCTGGGTGTGGTGCTGCATGCCTTCAATCCCAGCACTCAGAAGACAGAGGAAGGGGGAGGCCAGCTTGAGACAACACAGTGAAATCCAGGGCAGCCTGGACTAGAGATAGACCCTACCTCAAAAAACAAAGAACAAAAAAAACCAGATAGATAGATATAAATCCGTAAAATTTTAAATTGAAAAAAAAAAAAAAAAAAAAAAAAAAGGATGGGCATGCTGTTGCATGCCTGTGAATCCAGAATTTGGGAGGTTGAGGAAGGACTGCTAAGTGTTCTTGGGCTACAGTGAGACCTCATACATAAATGAATAAATAAATAAGGAGAAACAATTAAGATTCAAAATTAGACCATTTTGCAGTTTGCCTTTCAAAAGAATTTTGAGGAGAGAAAGTTCTTATTATGTGACATTTTCCTCTCTACCAATAATGCCACATAATTCACCACATAGGAAAAATAACTGCTATCTGTTTTGTGCACATTGTTTCAGATTCAGAGGAAGGGGGCAAGGTGTGATACTTGCGTAAACTTCCTCCTAAAAGCCCTGTGTGTATGGAGGCTTGGCTCCAGCCATGAACACTGCTCTGCAGAGCTGTAGCTATTAAGGTGAGCTAACCTTAGCTCTCTGACTATAGGAACTTTACACAAGACAAAGTTCAAATTTTGGACAAGCAGGTCAGCAGGGATTAGTCCCCTCCATCACAAGTCACCTTACCCACCTGCTGATAGATGAGCTCCACAAGCTCTTGCAAGGCATCATCAGCAGTGACCCAGCCATTCAGGGTCTCTGCAAACTGTTCAATCTCAGCTTCAAAGCTACCGGGTTGCTCTGTGAGATGATTCAGAAAATCCTGGACATAGTCTGATAGGGTTGGATAATCCTCACAACCATCCTCATAGGATTCCTACACATCAAAAATGAAAACACAACAAGACTAATATAAACAATGCAACTAGCCAAAACAAGCATGTTGTGCTTGAAGTAGGGATAGCTCTAGTACAAATGACTTTCATGAATCACTCAAATAACTTTCAAGAACAAATTTTAAGCCCACTAAGCTACCATCTTTCCTGTGTAACTGAAGTGTAATAACAAGAGTATGGGGCTCCATTTAGCTGGGAAAAGACAGCAAATTGTTTTCATAATTCTGGCAGATTTACAATATGGCCAAGAAATAAAGTTTAAAGCAATTTCACTGTAATACTAATACAAGAATTAAGAATCTAGTTACAGATTTTGCATCAAAATGAGAAGGATGGACTAAGGACAGAAGCCAGAACTGCCACGTGTAACTTGGATATTCATTATGTTATTCTGTATATGCTTTTAGATGTTTTACAATTTCTGTATTGAAAGAAAAACCTAGTAAGCTTGGTCATCTCGCTATTACCCACAGGCAAGGAAACACAGTTAACTACTTAAGTATAAAAAGCTCATCATAATGTAAAGGCAAGAGACTATTTGGATTCTTTATCTAGGTTTCTAACTGATTTTGGTAGTAACAATAGTTCTCAGCTACTATTTCCACCACTGGAAATATTCCAGTGTCAACTGACAGGAAATTTATGCAAAAGGAATCAGGCAAGAATAGGATCCTTCTTCATTTTCATCATCTGGAACACCATTCAAAGCATGTTAGAATTTACCTAAAAGTTATGTTCAAATAAAGACATAGCTTGATAAAGTTTGCTCTATTCCAAATAAACTCAAATTCTAAACCATATGAAAAAAATTATTACTATAGAAGGTTATGAAGGAGTTAAGTTCAGTAGTATGGTGATTTGAATCCCCATAAACTTTTGTGCTCTGAATGCTTGATTCCCAGCTGATGGCAATTTTGGAATTAGAACCTTGTTGAAGCTATGTTGTTGGGGGGCAGGTTTATGGATGTTATAGCCAACTTCCCCTTGACAGTGTTTGGCACACCTCCTGCTGCTGTTATTCACCTGATGATGTTGGCCAGGTGATGTCCAGCCTCTGCTCATGCCATCCTTTTTCCTGACATCATGGAGTTTCCCCTCGAGTCCTTCTACAAGCTGCTTCTGTTTCAGTGTTTGTCGAAGCAATGTAAAATTGACTACAGCAGTAAAATTGGTACCAAGAAGTGGTGCTGTTACTGCTTGAAATCTGACTGTGTTGCTTTTAGTCTTTTGGAACTAATTTGCAGGAGGAATATGAAAGGATTTGAAACCTCAGCCTAAGAGACACCTTGCAGTGCTGTAAGTACAGTTTGATGGAGCATTCTGGTCACAGTTGAAAGACCTGAATGCTGTAAGAACTATGAACCGTAAGAGTTTGCTCATGAAAAGAACTTTGTAGGGACTGGGCTAGAAGCAGTTTGTGTAAGGTTTGCTGTGTTCTGTCTGCTACATCCTGAGAACTTGTGCATTACATAGAAATGGAATGGTATGAGCAGATGGGATATGGCACAGAAAGAAATGAAACCTTTGGGCCAAACTGCTGCCTGTTCTGCTACAATTGTTTTAGAAATTACAGCTATTGAAATTGGGCCAGGTGATCTGCATTGGGTCAAAAGGAAGAATGTGGACTCTTTTGAAAGGGACCTGAATGCTGAAGGAAGTGTACTGCTTTTCAAAGTCGGCTTTATTCCCTCCTGGACTAACAAATTGGTGGCCCACAAGGTAGTATGGAGTATAGAAAACACAGGGAAGAGAGGGTCATTGAATTGGAACTGCAAAGACTCATCACTAGTTAGAATGATTAAACTTGGAGACTTGTCACTGGTTACAGTTGTCAGACTTGGAGTTACAGAATTCGATGTGTCTCGTTTGTTTAAATATTGTATGGGTTCAATCTGTTTGGTATGCCCCATACCATCTTTTGCAGTGTGAATGTATATTCTGTACCATTAAGTTTTTTTTTTTTTTTTGGTATTACAACCCAGTTAAAAGACCTTGGGGATGTTTGAACATCATTGGGATTGACAAAAACTATGTTCTTAAAAAATTTTTATTTATTCATTTTCAAGCAGAGAGAGCGAGAGCGAGAGAATGAATGCACCAGGGCCACCACCTTGTGGGTCTCGGGGTTTTTTAAGCTGTACGAAATACATTGCATTTTACCTTATGTATAGTTATCAGTTTGTGGAGGCCAGGGGTGAAATGCAGTTTGATTCAGGTGTCCTTCATAAACTTATGTGTTCTGAATGCTTGATTCCCAGCTGATGGCAATTTTGGAATTGGAACCTTTTTGAAGGTAAGTTGTTGGGGGTGGGCTTATGGGTGTTACAGCCAGCTTCCCCTTGCCAGGTGTTTGGCATACTCTCCTGCTGCTGCTGTACATGAGGTGATGTCCAGCCTCTGCTCATGCCATCGCTTTCCCTGCCATCATGGAGTTCCTCCCACCCCCACCCCGAGTCTGAAAGCCAAAATAAACCCTTTCCTCCTACAAGCAGCTTCTGATTGACTGTTTCAGCAAAGAGAAACTGACCACAACAAAGTATGTAAAGAATAACAATATCATAGATGATCAAAAGTACCCTTTGGAAAGTTATATGTTAAGAGATATTCTGATAAGAATGTTCTCTAACAACCTTTCAATATGTATTTTCAAGATTTTACAAATTTTTTTTTGATTTGAGTGTGAGTATGGGTGTGCTAGGGCCTTTAGCCACTTCGAATGAACTCCAGACGCATGCACCGCTTTGTGCATTTGGCTTTACATGGGTACTGGGGAGTCAAACCCAGCATGTCAGGCTTTGCAAGCCAACTGCCTTTAACTGCTGAGCCATCTCTCCAGCCTCTATACTATTTTAAGGATTTTAGAGAATTGTTTTGAAATCATGCAAAACTATGAGTATTGTTGTGGTGGCACACTCCTGTAATCCCAGCATCAAAGACTGAATGAAGCAAGACGATTGGGAGCTCCAGGCCAGTCTAGAACTAACTACACAGCAAGACCTTGTCTCAAGACAAACTGAGTGTTGAGTGCCTACTAAGTGCTAGACTGCTTTAGATACGGAGGACTGCTATGACCTAATGTCTGGATGAATGAAACAAAGTCTTCTTCTCATAATTCCATGTTGTAAGATACATTCAGGCACTGAAATACAATAAGATAAGCATGCCCAGAGAGTCTCCAGAGCTAATATCTAAACTGAGGTAGAAAAAAAAAAATTCAAAGTCCCCATCCTCAAAACCACATTAAGTGTTCCAAACATAGCATCGAAGCATCTAAGGGGATCAGACTCATAGTCAGTGGTAAGTAAAGTACTGCCAATGATGATAACTTTACATCTTCAAGAATGATAGTGCTGAAAAGCAAAGGGAAAACTAGCCAGTAACTTGAAGGAGAATGCTTGTAGGGGTTATAGGGTATGCGGACACTTTCACCTCTTAAATGCTTTTTGAGTTCCTCTACAGGCTTTTGGTAGTGCTAAGTAAACTGTAATTAAATATTCAAAGCATACTGGCTTATTTGAGACAACAACAAGGAATAGACGGATATAGCAACCCACTAATTAAAGAGTATGGTAAGTAGGAAATTCTATCACCAAGACCAAAGATGATGAGAAAAGGGCATGAGGCTTCGAAAGAACATAGAAAGCACAACAAAATACCACTAGAAAGGCTGTTAGAGTATATTCTCAAGCTCAAGGGATACCAGGCAATAAATTTTCATGTACAGAACAAAAGCAACTCAGGGAATTTCTAGAAACAAGATTGGAGACCATTAGAAAAGAGATTCTGTGAAGACCGAAAGTTCTGTCCATTGTTACTGTATGACCAGTGCTTGAGTCAAGATGAGCATTCAGCTATTTGTTGAGTGAGTGACTCTAGCTAACTTTAGTTTACTGTAAGTTTCCCTCACAAGATTTTATCCAGAGTAGAAAGTGAAGCTTGTTCTGTTCTGAGACTAAATGAACTGAAAACACTCCCAGCCTCAACTAAGATAGAAATTAGAAGGGGTAAGAGCAGGCAGGGTAGCAAGCCCAAATGCCTATGAAATCCAGGAAGATTACAAATGAAAGCAGCAAGCAAGCCAAAGAAGAAATTGCCAAGTTATGCCTCTATTGTGATTTGGCCAGTCTTTGCTATCAGAATTCTAGTATGCTATGGTAGGTCTTAGTACTTAAACAAAACCCAGAAAATTCTGCTCCTTTTGTGTACCAAGAAGAAATAAAGGCATGTATCAACCAGGACGTGGACAAAAATAGCAATGCTAGTCATAATTGACCCAAAGTAGAAGCTATTCATTGTTCATCCACAGACAAATGGAACCCATGTGGTGGTAATAAATTACCTCAAATTACATGTTATAACATAAACTTGGATGTAGACTTAGAGTGACAATCTATCTCTTATTTGCTTAAACTTTAAAACTAGGCAAAAGTTGGGCTGGAGAGATGGCTCAGCGGTTAAGGCACTTGCCTCCAGTGCCTAAGGCCCCGGGTTCAATTCCCCAGGACCACAAGGTGGTGGCCCTGGTGCGCGCTCGCTCTCTCGCTCTCTCTCTGCTTGAAAATGAATAAAATATTTTTTAAAAACTAGGCAAAAGTCACTTTTTTAAGATAAATAGTGGTAATAGACAGGAGTGAGAACATGCCTGTTAGCGCTGTCCTGGGGAGGCTGAAGCCAATTAGGATTAATTATCAAGAACTTGTCTAAAACAAAATCAATCAATCAATCCCACAACAGACACAGAATGGACAAACAACGAACCTCAGTAGTTATCCTTGCACAGAAGTAATAATTAGAAGAGGACACAGAGGGGTTAGAAGATATTGATCATTTTCTACTTGACTGTGATGCTTATTGCCTGAGTGTTCACTTCATCAAACTTTGAACTGACCCTTCATTTTCTCAACTTCACTAGAATTACCACCTCCCCATCACTACAATCGACCCCTATGTAACTTACTGGTTTACCTAAACAAAATTCAATTGTGCCTTGTGCTTTCTTCTACAAAGAAAAATATGTCCAATTTTAAAAATTGTTTTAAAAATTGTTATGCATGGGGCTGGGGAGATGGCTCGGCAGTGAAAGGTGCTTTCTTGCAAAGCATGGCGTTCAAGTCCCAAGCCACCCATGTAAACTAGATGCAAAAAGTCACTCAAGTGTTCATTTGCAGCAAGAATCCCTGGCACCCCCCAACCTCACATAAGTGCACGCTTCTGCACACACATGTGCAAATAAAAAAAAATTAAAAGAAAACAAAATTGTTATATTACTGAAAAAGATGAAAACTGAAAACTTTTTTGCTTTTGTTTTTCAAGGTAGGGTCTCACTCTAGCCCAAGGTGACCTGGAATTCACTATGTATTCTCAGGGTAGCCTCAAACTCATAGTGATCCTCCTACCTCTTGTCTCCTGAGTGCTTGCACCACCACACCCAGCCCACTAAAACTGAAAACTTTTAAAAAGATCTGTATACCTATATAAACAGTTTATCAAAATGGTGATGATAAATGCCAGTAACTCCGGTACATAGAAGTCATGAGGCAGGTGGATCCCCTCAGGTTGTTTAAAGCCAGTCAGGGTGAGGCCATGTCTCAAATTAAAAAAAAAAAAATCCATAAACCCAAACCAACCGAACAAGTTTTAAAATTTTTTCTCTGTAACTAGCACCAAATTGCTTTTATTTAACACAAAGTCCTAACTTCCACTAGAAGAGCCCAGCTGTGTACTTCTCAACATTCAAAAAACTACTTATTTGTTTAAAGCAAAACCACCATTTAATTGACTTTTAAAGGCACCAATAAATATTCAGCAATCTTGATAAAATCACTTTGCAAACAAGCTTTGCTTGGCCACCCACCATACAGGTGGTAGGTTACAGTTTTACAAATTCAAGATGGCCTAACAACAAGGCCTCTTACAAGTTTATTAGTTTATGCGTACTTTTATAAGTACTAAGACAACAGTAAACAGACAAGAATGCCTACTCTCATCCGCTTACGCTGATCCCTTCAATACTGACTACAAAATTCCTGCATCCGTAGTTCCTCGGGAGTTTGGTCCTGTGTACGACAGAAAGCACCCGGCACTCTGATTATTGGCCCCGAGTTGTAGGGGAAAAAGGATGTACTCACTGCATAGTTAGAAGAATAACCTGATGGGTAGAACTCGGGGGCGTTGGCGGACAGCTTGGACATGAGCACTGGAGCCACGACCACCTGGGGCTTAGCCATGGCTGACTCTGAGTTCTGCGGAGGGATTCTGTCCAGGGAACTAGGAGGAGCGCTCAGGGGCCTGGTCGGTTCTGAGAACAGAAAGAGAGCGCGCTGGGGGGACTCGTTCCTCCGTCGGCCGCGGACGCCCGCTGGAAACCCAGCGCCACCGCCGGGGTCCCAGGCGGTGACCGAGACAAAGAGCCGCAGACAGAACAATGGCCTGGCCGCGCTCTTCCCTCGGCACCGGCCCGGGGACCCGGAGGGGGAGAAGCGGCTGCGGGCCGGGGGCCCGGCCCGCGCGCCCACTTCCTCCCGGGACGGCCCCTCCCCCACCCGGGCGCACAAAGGACGCCCGCCGCAGCCCCCTTCTTCCAACCCGGTTCCCACCCGCGGCCGGCGGCCTCGGGCGGGCGGGCGGGCGCGCGCGCGCGCAGGCCCCGGGAGGACCGGGTGCCGAGAGCCGCTCCGTACCTGGGAGCGCCCCGGGCCGCGGGGGCCGCTCGGGGCCGGCCGGGGGCTCGCTCTGGGCCCCGGGCGGCGGGGCCGTCCTGGGCTGGCGCAGCGGCGGCGGCGGCTGCAGGGAGCCCGGGGCCTTGGACGGCGGCGGCGCGTGCCGCGACCGCTCCGCGGGCCCCGCTCCGTTCGGGAAACCGCCGCCCTCAGGCCCGCCCCCTCCGCGGCCCGGGCCCCGGCTCCGGCCCCGACCAGCACCTGGAGCCCGATCGAAACCGTCCGACATGCTCCTCCTCCGCACTCCGGGGCCGCTGTCGCCCGCGCCTCACTCGAGCCTCATGGAGGGCGGCCGGCGGG
>PVHP010008089.1:17500-53054 GCA_004024765.1 Zapus hudsonius | reverse complement strand
CGAAGACTCTTAGGAACAGTGGGGTCAAGTGTCTTTGTCAACCTGCTCGAGGAGCAGTGTGGGAGGGAGACAGGTATTATTTTATCCGGTACTAAGCAGTAGGCTGAGATTTTAGCTGAGCCTAATAGTGACAGGACTTGGATGACGTAGTCTCTAAGTAAACACATTAGCTTTACTAAGAAAGTCAGGAGCATTTACCCACAATACCCTCTTCAGTTAAGCACTTCCTGAGGAGGGCCTATACATCTGTTTCTTTTTCCAATTAAGAAAGGATGAGAAGAACTCTGTTTTTGTTGGAAAAAAAATATCTTTGGATACTTGAATAACTTTTTTTTAAATTGGAGGTTGGAGAAAGACTTGAGCTCAACTCAGTTCCCACCCCTTGTCTGCCTCCCTTCTGTAATTACTGTCCAAGAGAGACCAGGTTGCTGTGGCTCCGGGCTCTTAGGCGGCTTGGGGATGGCTGTTCTTAGATGCCTCCCTCTTGAGGTCATTTTCTTCTGGGTCAGTTTGAAGACCTGCCTGCAACAAAGGCCATCCCCAGCGTGAGGTCCTAGATTCAGCTGTCAGTCACCTTCAGCCCAGAACCATCAAATCTATTGACACAAAAGCTGGTTATCACAAACCTTTTGAAAAGCTATGTAAAGAGGAGATTTACCCATCCTTGACTCTTAGTTCCTTTTTTCTTACAGCCCTTTTCTCCCATTCTCTCTTTCCTTCTTTCTCTCCAGTAACAGCCTCTGGGAACTTCTGAGGGTTTCCCCACTTCTTTTGTTCCACCATAGAGCTTATGTGGGCGCCTAAGCTTTCCTATCTCTCTTAAGGCAAACGATTTATATGATCTGAAGAGAAACCAGAGTATACTACTCTCTCTCTCTCTCTCTCTTAAGGATGAAATATTTTGCTCTTCTTGCATGAAAATTTTAATTCTAAAAAACATGTCTCTGAAAAGTAGAATTTTCAAGACTGCCACAATATTAATAATTGAAATAATGTGTATTATTAAACTATTAATATCTGTAATCATCCATTTGTGTATGCAGACATGTTCACTCACATATGCCTTTCCAGCATATGCTTTTCTTTTTATTTAAAAATAAGTTATGGCCGGGTGTGGGGCACATGCCTTTAATCCCAGCACTCAGGAGGCAGAGGTAGGAGGATTGCTGTGAGTTTGAGCCCAGCCTGAGACTATACAGTGAATTCCAGGTCAGTTTGGGCTAGAGTGAAGACCTTACATCCAAAAACAATAACAATAACAAAAAAAGATGCATTAATAAGAGGGTAAAATTGCAAAGCCTAGACAGTTTGCCACTAAAATGAGGTTCAATAATTGATACATGGGGAAAAATAGTTTATTATCTGGTTGCTAATGAATTGATACCTATCAATTTTTTTCTGTGAATTCCATACTTTTTAAAAGTACATGAAACAATTTTTTTTTTCACTGAGAAAAGGAGAAAAATCTAGGTTTATCCCTGTTATGGCCTATAGTAATATACACTTTCACAAACTGAAAGACAGCTTTGTTTAGTAAAAATTGTCAATACAAGGTGTTTATTTCATCAATGTGCAAAAAATTGTTAGAATTGAACTAATAAATGTTACCTGGTATCAGGTCTTGAGGGAGCATTTGTAATTGTAATGAAGTTTACCCACTGTAAGAAATTTTAGTGGCATAGTTAGAGCTGGACTAGCAGACGTCCTAAGCTTGATGGATCTATGACGTGACATCTCTTTTAAGAAACAACCTATGGACAAACATTTGATCCTAAAGCCAAAAGCATAAAGGCGATATCTATGGCGTGAGGCATATAACGCTCAAACCAGTCCTAGCAAGACACTCAGTATCCAAGGGAAAAACACTCCAGTGTCCATGTATTCATAGGACATTATATCCTCAGCATTTAGCATGACTTGTGAAGGTACAACAGTACCTTAAGTAAGGACCTTTCCACCACATAGCAGAAAGAAGTAAAATCAAGGAGCTATTTAAGGGTGCCCATAGCTTGTCATCAGGTAATTTTAAATACCTTGAAATTAGATTTGAAAAGTTCGTTTCATATCAGACTACAAAACTGTCCATCAAACATTCCCACTGTTAAGATTCAAAGGTGTAAAACCAGTAAGATAGAAGCTGTGTTCCAAGGTCTGCTTTCCTCCTTCAATCCAGAGCGTGGGTGTGTCTTCCAGACTCCCCTGGAATAGCTGCATGGTTTGGCTGTACCCCATGATCACCCCTTTTCTAAATACCCTCAGGATACAGTCAGGTTTGTTTTCTTATTTTTGTTTTGTTTTGTGATTTGCATTCAGATGTTAGAATATGTCATCTTTTCAGCCCACGAGTCTTTGGAATACTAGTGGAGCAAGTTGATAAAGTTGGATAAGAGGGTTCAACAGTGTACTACTTGGCAAAATGTTGAAATAAGTTCCTACATTTCATAGCTAGAGATGAGCTCTCGTGAGGATTTAAAAGGATCATTTAAAACACTAGGCTACAATCACATAGTGCAATGCGCTAAATAAGCTTTTCATAGCCAGACTTCTATGGAATAATTTTATGACTTTATTTTTAGAGATTTTCTTTCTCCTGTGCTGTTACCATAACAAATGTGTGTCTTAACATAAATTATAGGGTATCTTCACTTCCAGAAACAGCAAGGACAAATTAACACAGACTAGGAAGCTTAAAATGACAAAATTTCATTTTTATTTGATTTTTTTTTAGTTGGGGAGGCCAAAAGCCAAAATAACCCTGCAACTATGCTTGTCAGGAGCCCAGGGGTGATCTGTTCTGGGCCCCTTTGCTGGCTATTTGTGGCTCTCCTGTGTCTCTCCTCTGAGAAGCTCCTAGGAGGATATTTGCCCTTGGATTTAGGATGCCCTGAGGAATTTTAGAATGACCTTCATAGTTCAAGGTCATTTACTTAATTATATTTGAAAGACCCTTTTTGTACATTGGATAACATTCAAAATTTCTAGATGTATTTTTGAGGGCATGTATTTTACAACACATTTTTTATATTTTACAAACTTTTTAAGTTTGCTATTGATCCAGATTAGGAGCAAAATAGCTTGCTTTTATTTCTTTATTTTAATTTTGGTAGGTAGTTAATCCTTTCCAGTCTTCGTGAGGCTTTAATGTTTACCTTGAATGACTTAGCATGTTTATTAACATTTAATGTAAAAAGTACATTTAATGATATAAATCTTCTGATAAGAAATTATTTTTGTATTTTTAATCTTTGTGTATGTTTGTACCTGTTTGAGTATGTGCAGAGGGATGCATGTGGACGGTCAAGGACGACTTTGGGTGCTGGTATTTATCTCCTACCTTAAGATAGGGTTTCTTGTTTGCAACTGAATACACCTGGCTAGCTGGTCCATGAGCTTTTGGGGTTCTCCTGTCTCTGACAGACATACTGTGGGTACTAGAGAGCTGACCTCTAGGCCACACTTGTGTGGCAAGCACCTTATCCAGTGAGCCATCTTTCCACCCCCAGGTTGGCTTGAAACTGACTATGTATCCCAGGCTGACCTCAAACTCATAATAATCCTCCTGCCTCAGCCTCTTAACTACTGGGATTGAAGTACGAGACACTATGGCTGGACCTGATGAGGAATTTTTATAAAATTGAGTGACTTGGTTAAAAACCAAGTGAATCTACTAAGGAAAATATTTGCTTGACAAATTGAGTGTTGGAAATTACATTATTTGTTCTTTTGTCTGTAAAGAAAGCTTATTTTCAGCACCTGAACAAGCTATGTTACTATGAAAATCAACCATATCATGTTACAATAATTTGTGTGAAATACATTGACAAGGAATTAATCTTTTAACAGAAGAAAATACATTCAAAAGGCAAATTTCAGTTAAGAATAATTGGAGATATTTAGTAAATTCAACATCTGTGATTACCTTTCATGCATTCTTTCTCTAATTCCCAAGAAAGATAATTAAATATAAGATATTAGGAAAACATTTGTCATCATGAGCATATATGAAGATTAATAAAAACAGTGATTTGAGGATTAGAGGGGGATGGTTCTGTGGTTTAAGGCACTTATTTCCAAAGCCTGATACCCTGGGTTTGATTCCCCAATACCCATATAAAGCCAGATGCACAAGGGGACACATGCATCTGGAGTGAGTTTGCAGTGGCTAGAGGCCCTGGCATGCCCATTCTCTCTCCTTCTCTGTGTCTCTAGCTGTCTCAAAAAAATTGTTTTAAGAGTTTTTGTTTAAATATTTACAGATTATAATGGATATAATTGTTTCTGAGGATAGTTACATTTTTCTTCCCTTATTTCCCTTTTTCTTTTACTGGAGATGATAATCATGTTAAGGCAACATTACTTTTGTGAAAATAACTCAAATTTGGAAATTGGAGTAAGGAGAACATCAGGAAAGAAAATAGCGGTTGAGAGAATGACATTCAAAAAGAATGAAAATTACATGAAAATAAAAAAATACAGTAAATAGCTGTATTACATATTAAAAATATGTAAAAGTGCTAAACAAAGCAATCCTTAAATAGAAAAAATTATCAATCTAATGCATTGTTTTAATGCATTAAAATAAAGGGTAATTTTTATTTTTAACTCAGTAGGAAGGTAAGACCATCCAAACCTTAAATATATAAAAAATGTAGCACAAACCTTTCCATGATTAGCACCAAACTACATGATCCACTCAGAGAGTTCTAGAACCCAGGTTTTCAATTGTAAAAATAGAAGAATATCTGTCACCCATAATTATCATGTTGATCATTAATAAAAACAAGTGGTTGGTTTTCCCATTTGGTGGTAAGCCAGGCTTTTATGGTTTAACTCTATTAACTATAAGACAGCAGTAGCTATTCACCAAGTCAGACTTTAGTTTCCTGAGATTATTTTCCCATCTCTGATGTACAAAATATCCATTATGTGAGTTATTAATTACTAGAAAGCTATAATGAAGTTATAGCAGGATAGCACAGAGAAGTTTTGGGAAATAGATAAAATGAGTTGAGAAATATTATCTATTGAAACAAAGATGGGCCAATACAGATTATCCCTAAGACAAAAATAGATCATTGGCAAACAAGAAACTCAAGTGTGTGTGTGTGTGTGTGTGTGTGTGTGTGTGTGTGTGTGTTGGAGAATTTTTGGGACAGTGAGAAGGAGAGAATGAACATATAGGGATATGATGGAATCTATTTTGCAGGCTCAGCTATCATTTCTCAATCTACTCTTCATAACAATTTCCCAACTATTCTTTTCTCACATGCCAGCAACAGGATTTACTCAATGTCATTTCCAGAAGCAGCACCTCAAGAAACACTTTCAGGAACAGTTTCTCAATTCCAGCACACTGATACTTTTAGCAGCCAAAAAAAAAAATCTCTGAAATCATTTCAGAAGGATTCTGAATATAGCAAGAACTCGGGTTTTTTTTTTTTGTACAGTTTATATATATCAGCCATGAACATGGATAAAGGAAACTAGTAAAAATGAAACAGAGGCTACAAGCACCCATGTTTTACCCTTTTCTCTTAAAAGTATCTGGATTGTCTGAAATCTTGATTCTCTTTCAGCTATTCTTAGAGCATTCAGGCTATGTTAGGGTTCTCTTTGATGGTAAGATTTTACCCAGGTGAGCTGGGCTGAAAGTTATCTTTGACAAAAATTTCCTTTTATTTGGCCAGTGAAGTCTGCTGCCTCCAAGATTTACATTTAATTCTTAAAATATTTGCTCCTTGGTCTTTTCAAATTAGAAAGTGGGGCAGATTCCATAACATAATCTCATGGATTCTGGGATTGCACATTTTTTTCCTAAGAGATAATTGTATATCAGTTAGGGAATCTGCTCTCTATTAACTGTATCAGTGCTTGTAAGCTTGGATTTATGTAGGTGTGTATGTTGTTACCATTCCATATTTTCCCAGTGAGAGATGCCCCACATAGAGTCTAACCATGAGGACTATTGTTTTGGACCAAAAGCATAGAAGGATCCCAAAAGATTTGCTGGTTTAAGTTGGAAAATAAAACTGAGTTCTGAGATCTTAACCATTTAAAACCTAAACATCTCATCCATTAAGCATCATCAAACCTTTCCCCATCGTTCATAACAGCTCTCTGGAGAAATCTAAAAGCCAGGACAGTCTGAGATGAGCTGTGGATGATTCAGTAGGTGGCACAATTTTCACTGAGTCAGTACTGAACCGATGCCCCAGCATGGTATGAGGGGCACCTCGCTGCTGGAGGTGTCTTCTAATGGATGAGGGTAAAACCAAGGTCCTGACCACCAGCAGTTATTAAAAATCCCATGGTACTTTTCAAAAGAGTAAAGATGATGTTAAACCCTGTGTCCTGGCTAATTTCCAAATTGGGCAATTATATTCTGCCTACTTAAAATTTCTCTGTAATTTTAGTTGGATAATATATTCTTCATCTTCTGCCCTGCACTGTTGCTGTTCCCAGCTTAGAGGTGGAGGTATTTCTATGCCGAGAGAAGTGATGCTTCTTTGAAAAATGTCTTGGCGAGGTCTGGGATCAGAGGATGAAAGGTACCACATCCATCTATCAGAACGGGTACCATATTAGTTTGTTTCTCCTGTGATTAGGCTGACGAGAAGAAAATCACCAAATAAGTGTCGTTAAAAACAGCCTCGTCAGGCAGTCAGAGGTGCGACGCTTGCAAAGGTTCCCAAGATGGAGATTTTAATTCTATTACGTGGTGACTATGAAATGAAGCTTCTCTCAACGTGAATATATTATGTAAATATTAACAATTTAGGCATAAAATTATAGACATTTAATAGGAATAATTAAATTTTCCAACATTTGCCAGCAAAGGCCCATCACACTCAGTCTAAAATGCTATCTCACACCTTCATAAAGCATTTTAGCATCTCCACCCTATCAGCAATAACAAAAAGAATGATTATAGCTGGGAGCAAATGGAAAGCATTTCTTTTAAAAAGTAATAAAAATCATTACTTGTTAGCATGCTTTGAGCTTAGGGAATGCCTAGAGAAAACATTCCAAGGAAAAGATCAGTAGTAAAATAGGTATGGATAAATCCATGCTTCTAACTTTCTGCAGCACACTTAGAATAAACCCCATAGGGAAAAATATGAGGGGGAATTAAGTCTCATCAATGGTAGGGCTGGCATTTATCTTGACTGCTAGTCTAGGAAATAATTTTTAAAGAAACCTACCAATGACTCAATTTCCTCAAATGCAAAACATTTTCCTTAAAAAACCAAGGATCAATTTAATTGTACAGAATCAGACAATGACTTTCTTCACTTAACCTTTTTGTATAAAATCTTTCCAAGTGGTCGTAGAATATTTTCATATGTTTCTGCCAATTAATTTTACTTGCATTACAAAGACTTTTTAGCTCCTTTAGTCAAGTCATTCTGTTTTACAGATAGATTAAAAACTTACATTTTGCTTATTCATATGTGAATTGATAGAAGAGAATGTTTCCGAAAAAAAAATAAATCTTTAGAAATTGTTGGAGACAGTACTGTATCTGTTTGCAGCTATTTCATACTTGCTGGCTAAATAAATCAGTTGAAAACAAAACAACAACTTTTAAATTTGACTTCTCTTTAGCAGAAAATATTATACTTTTAGTCTAGCTTTTATGAGTACAGCACATTTTACTCAGTAACAGAGTTCACTTTAAAATGGAAAAAAAAGTAGTCACTGATCACTTTCTCTTTTTAGTATGCAGCCCAGAGGATTCAGAAAAAGATTACATTTACCATAATTAACATATATGTAAATGGAGATCATGGCTATGAATGATAAATTTTCATAGCAATTTAAACCTTGTACAAATTAATCAACCATACAGACACTTGATTAATGAAAAGCAGTGTCACTTTAAAATGCAACATGTTAATATATATTATCGTTATCACAGATCAAAGAATCTTTAAATGTAAACCAATTAGAGCAAAGTTCAATCTACATTTTTAATAAATGCAATTCTTCTGTAATTATGATGGTAATTTGAAAAAAAGTCATTCTGTTTTACATTTATTTACTAATTTTAGTTTTAAAAAAAAACTCATGCAATTTCAGAAGTTTCATTAGTGACTAGATTTCCAAAATACAGAACTATAGCATCACCTAAGGATAAAATGTACTTATATATATGAAATTATAAATTAGAACCAACATATTTCTTTACATATCACGATCAATTTAGAAGTTAGTTTTGGTCTCATTGAGACAATGCTGGGAAGCAGAGCAAGTGCTAATGGACCATCCATCTGGTAGAATGCTAAGACGGAACAAGCGTCATGTGCTTTAATTTTTAAGAATAAAAGTGAAAGGTCTGGGATAATGATAATAAGAATGGAATTATAAGAAATAGATTTCATTTTCATTTTGAAGAAGATTACAAAAGGAAACTTTTTCGTAAAATAAAATTTACAGCTAGCACACAAGTAGGTATGAAACTCAAGGTTTGAAATACAAACTTTTTCTCAATATAGCTTTATATAACACAATATAGGTTTCAATCTTCATTTAGGAATAAAAGTAAAGATATTACTTTCCAATGTCAATGCAGATTTGTTTTACGAGGGAGCTCCCACAATGGCTAATTATTTTTTGTTAATCAATGGGAAATGTAGACTGCTGTAAAATTGTATTATGCAACATATTGCTGATAAAAGATTAATAAACGTGAAAACCAACAAGGTCTTAAGCTTACAATAAATAGTGAGAGGAAGTAAGTGTTACCCTGAGCTCTGTGCAAGCTCCTTCCTAGTAGCTATTGGTAGATTCTTCTCAAAATACCTAATTATTGGGCTTTTGTTTTTTTGGGTTTTTTTCCTAGGTATGGTCTCACTCTATCCCAGGCTGAGCTGAAACTCATTCGGTAGTCCCATTCTGGCCTCAAACTCACATCAGTCCTCCTACCTGTGCCTCCAGAGTGTTGGATTAAAGGTGTACACTACCACACCTGGCTTTATTGAGCATTTTTCTGTGTCATATACCCCTGTGAAGAACTTGGCACTTTAAAATATATTCTATTTAGGAATTCATCATCAAATCATCTCATCATGCCCTCATGAAGTGGAATGATTGGTTGACCCAGATACTGAGTAGTTAAGCTCAAATTTGCCTCTTCATCCTTCTGGTTCAAGCTGGATGCTATGTGCTCTGCCATCTGCCTTTGTAGCTCTGTGAAGCACTGCTCATCCCCATCCCTGGGTCCAGCGCCACACAGGCCCAGTAGAGCTGCAATGCTCCTGATACTGGTGCGGGACCACACTTGGAGAAATGTTGCCACGGATGCTCTACTGGATTCTGTAAGTGGTTTAAATGGTAAGTCAGTCCTCCTCAAAGAGCCCACTGGACTCCTATTAAAACGGCCTTGAATCTGCCACTCCTGAAGAAGACATGAGGGACATATGCTCTTTATTAATCTGTTTACTTTGTACATAAGCATCTGATACTTGTCCAAGATCTGTACAAAATAATAAGAATCCAACTCTGAGCAATATTCCTACCCCAAATGATAGTGAGGCAGGATGAAAAGCAAATAGAAAATTCTACAACATATGGCCTATGATGATGTAAGAGTGTATAAGCATGTATAAGAAGGCACTCAAAAACAAAGGAAAAATTGCCTTAGGGCTAAACTAAAATAGTTATGTAGATTGGTATGTCTTGGGATGCTAGGAAGTTTGGGGGAAAATGCTATATTGCAATGTTGCAATCAATAAAGGAGTCTATAACTGGGGAAATCCTTCAGATAAGCAAAGAATTATAAGAATAACTCACTAAACTTCTCCTTGGTATGTTACACAATATATTAATAAGTATTATTTTAAAGCTACTGATAGTTGTGTTAGTCAAAGTATCAAAAAGCTTAAGTCTGAGTAGTTCCAGAAAATTGACCTCTCTCAAATTTATGAATCATATGGAGGGAGTCCAGTGTTACTGTCACCACTCAATGATGATACAATTGCTGGAACCTCCTTCCTTCCTTCTCAGTAATCCACTGCCCCTAGAGTGTTCTTCCTTCTCCTGACTCAACATCCCTACTAGAACATGCCTTTCACATCTACTACGCTTCTGATCAGAGTCAAAGAACAAAGGAATAGAACTCCTGAACTGTCTTTTACCTCTTGTCATAAAGAAGATTTCCTGATGTATGTGAAGAACAATCCTCTTTATAGCTTACCAGAAAGAACTAAACCATAGGCTTTAAATTAAACTGCAAATAAAGTTTAGGGAGGTAGTCACTCAAATGGGAGAGCAATGTACTCATCTAAAATTCACAGTCCCCTTACCATAAAGAATAACAGGGCAGATATTGGAAAACAATGATTCCTCTCTGTTCTAGTGATGGAATAGTTATAGAGGTTGCAATTGTGGTTTGATGTAAAATGACACTTGGTCCCTAGCTGGTGGCACATTTGAGAGGGTTGTGGAACCTTCTGGATGTGGAATCTCCCTGGAGGTCACTTGGTGAGGGCTTTGAGGTCTTACGGTCCAGTCCTACTTTCTGGACGGCAGACACTACATGACCACCAGGCCCCGCTCCTTATGCCTTGCCTTCCTGGCCATGGTGAAAGTTACTCCCTTGGAACTGTAGGCCAGAGGAAATTACCCTTTCCTTCCCTTAAGATGCTTTTTGTCAAGTGTTTCATCATAACAATAAGTACTGTGGAAATTTGATACTGAAAGTGAGGTCATTGCTATGACTAACCTGACTTTGAGATTTATAACCCTTTAAACTAGTTTTCTAGAGGAATGTGGAAGAATTTAGAACTTTGGGTCAGAGAAGCCCTAGAACATAAAAGCATAGCTTAAGTTGCTATTGTGAAGGGAATTTGGAATATCTGAGTGTTGAGAAAAACCAGACAGTTGAGACCTGGCTCATGAGGTTTCAGAACAAGGTCTCTTATTGGAAACTGGAATAGAGGTCATTTGTGTTATATTCTGGCAAATCATTCAGATGGTCTAGAATGAGGCTGACTTTTAAGGTAATAGGCTAATTTCTTTGATGTTGAAAATTTGAATACAGGCCAGGATTGAGGCTGTTCACTGCTCTCATGGAGATATTCAGTGAAAGAAGCCAAAAAGACATGGAAAAAGTGAAGTGTAAAGAGGAGAGGAATTTAAAACAAATTTGTCAACAAAGCTACAGATCCAGCCACGGAGACTTAAACCAAGAAAGCAACTGTAAATTAGTTGGTAAGGAGATAAACAGGATTAGAGAGAAATCACTTTCTTTACAGGACAATAGATATGGCAGCCTGAGAGCAAGACTTCAATCACTGAAGGCTCTAACTTGTGAGAATGCAAATGATTTTGAGGGGAGAAAGCCTGAACTGGAATGCTCCAGAAGGGATTCCCTCTCAAGAAGAACTTCTGAGGGAAGTGATTCTCCAGATTCAGCCACCAAGACGCACAGATGCCTCTACTGCTTGGATGTCAGGGGGCCGAGCTCCATCTCCAGATGGAAACAGAACTGGACAATGGTGTCCATGGGCTGCTCATTAAGAGGCACGAAAAATGCAATAATTATGGGGTAATGGGAGGTGAGATGCCCTGCTCAGAAGCCCTGGGAGGCCATTGCATGAAGTGGGGAAGTCGAAGCCTAAGTTTCAATGGAAGCTCCTAGAAGTTGTAGCTGCCAGACCATTGTGATGGTTTGATCCAGGTGTCCCCCACAAGTCAATGTGCTCTGAATGTTCCCTCCCCAGCTGATGGCAGTTTTGATTTTGGAGCTGTGTGACTGAGGGCAAGTTTCTGGGGGTTATAACCAGCTTCCCCTGATGCAAATACAAAGGAGATTTATTAGATTGGCTGTGTAGGTAATGTCTGCACAGTCCCAGCAATGGTTATTTATATGCTGGAAAGTAGGAGAACTCAGTAGCTGCTCTGTCCGTGAGTCCGGATGCCTCAGCATTCTCTATGTGACAGACACTGACTGGAGGATTGATTCCTGGAGAGCTGCCTGTCCTCATTCTACATATAGCTGTTGAAGCGAGGTTCCAACATGCACAGAGGATAACAGCAACAGGATATGTTACACATAGGTAACAAGCTGTCAGGCAAAAGATATGGCCTTTTTCTCAACCTCCCTATATATGAGCTGTCACCATAGGGCTGCCCAGACTGAGGGAAAATCTTTCTGATATCCTTCCACACAGACCCACCCCAAAAGTGTCTCTTACTTCCTTCCTGGCCTGATCAAGTTGATAACAGAAAGTAATTTCTACATCCACAGAGCAAGGCTGTAGGCTGTTGGCCTGGGCCAAGAGAGGCTCTGTGTTTCAGCAGCAGAACCAGAGGACAGAAGTGCTCAAACCCTTCAAGCCCAGAGGATTCTCCCACCAGCCCCAGAGACCAGACATTTTCCCTGCTGCATTGGAGTCTTCCTTTGGTCCGATCTTTCCTTGCTATACCACCATTCCTTACTTTTTGAATAGGAATGTTTACTGTTCACCATTTTATATTTTAATTATGTAAATTGGTGGGGGTTTTTTTTGTTTTGTTTTTACAAGACAACACAATGAAGAGATTACCTGAAGTCTCAGAAAAGACTTGGACTTGGACTTTTGAACAGCACTGGGAATGCTAAAGACTACAGAGACTTTGGAAGTTGAGGTGCTTCAACAGTTATGATTTTGAGTTGGGAGTTGGAGGCCAGGAAGTATTAAATGTCCCCTATAGCCTTAGGTATTTGAACTTGACCCCCAGCTGATGGCAGAATCTGTGAAAGTCCTGGAACCTTTTGGTGTGGAACCTTGCTGGAGGAAGTTAGTTAGCAGGGGTGGACTTTGAGTCGACAGCACAGCTCTACTTCCTGCTCAGCTTCTTACTCCCAACTAGGGACATAATGCGACCACCTGCCTCCTGCTCTGAGCCCTCCTTCCCTGCCATGACGAACCTCCTCAAAACTGAAAGCCAGAATTATTCCTCCCTTAACTTGTTTCTTCTCATATGTTTCATCACAGCAATGACTAAAGTAACTAATCAAGTCATCGATTAATAAAGTCATAGTTTATATTCTCTTCCCTAACAGTTCCAATTCTCTTTCTCATTTCCTTTTGAGCAGCATAAAGTCTTTGCTGCACCATCTGTCTAGAAGGTAAGGCATCTATCCTCCCTGCTCTCTGCATGAGACATAATCAGTAGGCATAAGATGTCTTTTCATTATAAATTATGTCTCGTCTGTATGAGTTTGGGAGATAACAGCCTCTGAGCATCTCTAAGATTAAAAAAAAAACTAAATACTTGCTTTTTATGACTCTTGACTCTGAAATTAATGAAATTTTTAATACTAATTGGTATAAAAGATTTGATAACGCAGTGCTTTTATCATTCATTTATCTGTTTGTTCATTCAACAAATATATGTTGAGTGGCTACCATATGACATATGAGAGCTTACATTATAATGAGTAAAGACAGATAATCAATAAGTACTTACAAATATTATAACTTCATATTCTCAGAGTTATTACGGGTTGAATTTTTGGCCTCCTCAAAGTCATGTGAAGCCCTAACCTTCCAGTATTTCATTCTGTCACTATTTTGGGATAGATTCTTTAAAGTGACAACCAACTTGAAGTTAAATTGTTAGGATGATCCCTAATATATGATTGATATCTTTATATGAGACCAGAGATGAAGCAAGAAAGAAAGACTTAAGGGGCCTGCTTGGGCACAGAGAAATGGCCATAAGAAGAGGCAGAAAGAGAAAGCCTAAAGAGAAACCCCGGAGGAAAACAACCATACATGACACTGGTCTGTGGCTTTCTGCTTCCAGATGTATGAGGCAGTTTCTGTGGTTTAAGCCTTCTTGTCTGTGGCACCGTGTTATGACAACCTACTCCTGTTGGAAAGCTTATCTCCCTGTGACATTGATGTTGAGAAACTTAAATTCACATGCAATAGTACTAAGCAGCCTTCCTTAATGGAAGGAATGCTCTTATACAAAGGTTGGGGAGAGGCTGCGGGTTCTCTTTGCCTTTCTCTATGAAGCAATAAGGCACCCTGTAGTAAGTGGAGCATAAACAAGCTTGGAAGAAACAATCTGGTAATGCCTGGACTTTACACTCCTGGAATATGAAAGACAGTTGAATTATTTATAGATTACTCAATGTATGGTGTTTTCACAGCCTAAGTTGACTGTTCTAAGACAAATGGATACAAGTTCTAACATGAAAATGAAGGGAAGAACAAGGAAACAACTTAGATGTATGGTTGGATATGCCCCATTTTGAGTTTAAAACTCAAATGGTACAAAGGAGTCCATTTTATAAATATATAGAGACAGGTGCTTCTGGAATAGAAGTCTGTTTGACAAAGTCTATTTCACCATATAAACATTAAATAAAAAGCCAATCTGGCAAATGACCATTTACATCATCAAAATCCATTGACTCAGTAACTATCTTATCTGTTCATGTTGTGTTGGTAAGACTTTTCATCAATATGGCAAATACTTGGGAAGAACAGTTTACAGAAAGAAAGATTTGTTCTGGATCATATTTTAAGTTCTGTTGGCTACATTGCTCTGGGTCTGAGGGTAAGAGGAATATCATGGTAGCCAGGGCCAGTGCTAGGGGAGGAGCCTCATTTTTCACAGCATTCTGGAAACAGTGTTGGAAAGGAAGGCACAGGGGACAAGGTGTGTTCTTCAAAGACATGTCCATACTTCCTCCAACCAGGCTAAACAATTCCTAACATTTCCAAATAGTTTACTGAATTATAACCTCATCACCACACTCATCTGCTGGTTATGTCAGAGTTCTCATGATCTAATCAATTTCCAAATGGGTATTAGGAACCAAGCCTTCAACACATGAGCCTTGAGTGGGAAAGTGCATATCCAAGCCAAAGAACAGCACTATGAAAAGCATTACTGATGAGAAAAACATGACATTGTATGTCATTAGTATAAGCATGATAATAATTTTAATGAGAATCGTACTATGAACATGGCTGTCTTTTTCATTTACCAACCAGTATCAAGAATTCTTTATTATTTATTATTATTCAGGTATAAAAGTAAGCAATTGAGCAATAGCCAACTGCTCATTTTACTGAAAACCACTAGTCTACACATCTTAGTCAACATTGGCAACAGAAGAAGAAACTATTTAAGATAGGATATAATCATACAATTATAGTATTCATATTATAAAATATTTTCAATTGAGTATGTTCAAAACAAGCCTGGGATTCAATGATTAAGATGTTATAATTCTATTTTAAGTGATAAGCAAATTGAGGCTTGGGAAGGCAGTCTTCTCTTCAAAGCTACATAATGAATGGGAATTCAGTGACTCACAGGTGCCTGACCGAGAAGGTGTGCTTTCCTTCACAGGAAGACTGAGGTGTGCAAATGATTCATGACCATCATGGCTGCTCTAGCACTTCGCTAGCTCCAATGTGGGAATGGATCCTACAAGATCTTGTCATAGGAGACCATGGGTGGGGAACTGAAAGTCCTTATTTTAACTAAGTTCCCAGGTGATTCAAAAGTGTGTTTTGGTTAGAATGTAAAATGACCCACTTTGGCTCATGTGCTTGAACAATTGGTCCCTGCTGATAGTACTGTTTGGGAGTCCTGGAAGTTTTAGGATGTAGAGGCTTGCTGGAGGAAATGACTCTACAGTCCAGCCCACCTCCTCTTCATCTGGTTCTTTCAGCTGACTAAAATGTGAGTAAACAGCCACTTGTGCCTTCCCTGCCATAATGGACTGTTATCTCCTAGAAATATAAGCCAAAACAAATCTTTTCCCTCCTTAAGTTGCTTCTGCTTGGGTATTTTGCTCACAGCAACACAAGAGTAACTCATACATTCTGCTTAATGAGCTCTTTACAAAATAATCATCCAGTAATTAAGAATATAAAATGTTGAATGGTGTAATGCTTTCTCAAGAAATACTAAAATGATTATTTTATGTGTTCTTTTTTTGGCCAGGTATTGATATTCCATAATGTGTTTTACATTCCATAATGTGTTTTACATAAAACCATTTCTCTCTGTTTTTATTATCAATTTTTTGGCTTTTATTGCTTTCACTCAAACATCAGAATTCCTTACAGTGATATGAAATAATAAGACTGTGCTTTCCACATCACTGAAATTGGCAAGCCTCTTATCATTGTATGGTGACAGACTGGAGCCAAAGAAAGCAAGCTGTAATTTAGTCAGTATTAATGTAAACAAACATCTTATTTAGAAGGAAATAAAATCATCCAGTATGAAGTGCATTTGTTAACAAGAGGGAAAACTTGCAAAGGCCAAATTCAGAGTACTTAAATGTTCTCGATTAATAATAAAATTTCTGAATGGGAAAATTGTCTATTTTAGATGGCTTGACTACAGTCCCTTAAACAGGTAAGGATACAATATTGTAAACTTATAAGCTAGAAGCAGATAGACACATTTTATGTATTTTAATTATATTGCATATGTTGTAATTTTTATATGTCAAAAAAAACCACTTCTACTTGCTCCTCAAGACTGAAAAGATTAATAGCCCTTATAAGTTAACCCCCCTTTGGTGGTGACTTTATGATTTTATATGACAAAAAATAAAGCACATCATGATGGCCATCCCATCCAGGATTCCAAGCTCTACAGAGCTCTCGGCCCCTCCCAGAGTGAGTCTCTGAGGGCGCCTGCTCTGTCACTCTCCTACTAGACCTATTTGGTAGTAAAATCAGGGTTAGCAGCTAAGTGCCCCTTACCTAGGGAGAAAACTCTGTATTAACCCTGTCTCCAGGCTTCTCAGAAAACCGGTAATAAATTTTGTCCTTTCCTCTCTGGTCATTTCAGTTCCTGGCATTCCAGGCAGTATTAGCCTGGACTTCCCAGCTGCTTCCTGGCAGAGTGACAGTGGAACGTCACTGGGATCTCTTTCAGTTTTCCCACTTTTTACACTTGCTTTTCCATGGTTTCATTTTGGTAACACTTTTGCAAACTGACAACAGCTCAAATTATTAATAGTGAAGGGGGCCGGTGATGTACAATCAAGTAGCTGTGGCATTTGCCACGAAGCCAGTGATGGTAGCTGTAAAAGTGATGGGGCTTTTCTGGCCATGGTGATGCGTAAATGTAATCCTAACTGTTGGGAGGCTGAGGCAGGAGAATCATGAGTTGGAGGCTAGCCTGGGATAAAGAGAGAAACTCTACACCCTAAGAAGCAATAAAATAAAATAATAAAATAATATAACATAAAATAAAATGAGAAAGATAAGATAAGATAAAATAAAATAAAAAAGAATGATGGCTTCTTCAAAGCCTGAGAGAGGCAATCAACAGCTTTTAATTTGGTCAAGTAATCCACTCAGTGAGGGGAGTACTTGACTGGAACTGGGATTACAGGGTGAAATGCACCCGGAACCAAAATCTTGGGACCCCAAAGAGAAATTCACTTTACAAGAGTTTTACAAAGAGGCTACTAACAAGAGAATCTAGACAATTCAGGAATGTGTATCTCAGTTAACCTATACTGATCTCACTCTGTGATGGAGATTCTGTTTGTATTTTTCAGAAGGCACTGAGAGAGCTGTGGTCTTTCCAACCCTACCAAAGAGCCACAGGCCAATAGATGACATCCTGGTAAGAGATGAGACATGCCAGACCTACCATGGAGGATCCACATGGAACCCTGCAGAGAGTGGTGGGATAATCAAGAGACCTATAACTACAGCCAACCAGTCAACCCAGGATGAGCCAGCGAGACAGACACCAACGATTTCAACACAACCTAAAGCAGAAGTACAGAGGCCCCTAAGACCTCAACAATAAAGCAGCCTTAATACTCACCCACCATGACTCAGGGAACTGAGCAGAAGAGGGGGCAGAAAGACTGTAAGAGCCATGATGGGAAGAATATACAGAGACATGGCCCCTTCAGTAACAACATAAAAAGGGGGGTGGAACCGGGTTGTCTCCTAGGCTCTCCATAACCCCCTACCCCATGGACTGATCCAGTCTGCCCACGGAGGAAGATACTCAGCTGATTGGGGACAGGGAGGAGGGAAATTGGGGAAATGGGGATACGAACACATCATTTGCTCACTCAATGTATCTAATTTATGGATAATAAAGAAAAAATGAAAAATAAATAAATAAATTCCATCTGAAAAAAACAAGAATGATGGCTCCTTCTGCCTTCTTTTGATGAGTCTGTGGTTAGGATGGCTTTGTAGAGGATATGAAAGAAAAAAGAGAGACTGAATATCAAGCTAGGTTCATACATGTAAAATGTAAAATCAGATCCCTATTACTTTTAAAAAATTCACTTCTTTCCTGAAATTGGAAGGATCAGGCTAAGGATTATATCTGTGGTCAATGGCATGAACATGTGATGCCATATAAACATGAGTTCTTTTATGTCAAGGGAATGGAGCTGAAAGAAGAAAATCCTTCCTGCCTTAATAGAGACAAGAAGGGACAGACTGCCTTTGAGGTCTGGGAGTTTCCATATCCCTCTCCCTTCTGTTTCTGGCAAAGAGCTCTTCCCTTACACAGGAAGGAATTGGCATTGCAGTGACTGCATCTGGATACTTACCTCGGATACTGAGACTTTTCTTGATAGAATCAACTTCTCTCACTACTCACTGCCTCTGTACTGATATGGACATCAGACTCTGATGGGAGCCAGAAGGATGGGGAAAAAGATGGGTCTGGGACAAAGAGAGCAGAGACAATGGAAACCTTACAGGACCCCCATTGCTTTCTACTGGCAGGAGTTTAGATAGTATTCAAGGAAATAAATTGCATGGGTATTTAACCAAGGAATAAAATGGAAGGTCGGGTTAGGTTGAACTTTACAAGGATTTATTCATGCAGGATTTGCCTTTAACTTGTCCTGAGTGGTCAGAAGTGGTGTTAGTAGTCTATTGCATTAGTTACTGAAGGCCTGGACTTGGTCACTTAGGGTCTATTTTCAATGAGGTTGAAAGACATAAAGTCCTAGAAAGATATAAAATAATAAATTCTTAGGAAAATAGGGGTGTATGGACAGCTGGTTTTTAACTCCCATTATCAAAACAGGATGGATGTACATGCCCTAATAAAGTCTCAAATTTCACCCTCTTCTCTGGATTTCAAGTCTTTGAATTTATAAGACAAGAATTTGGGGACATCCCCAAGTTCTCATTTCATATTAGTGAGTTGGCATATAATGGTGCATTAGTGAGGATCCCCCAAATTCTGGTTTTATATTGGTAAGCTTGGCCAGGAACTCAGAGAGTAAGTGTTCTCCTTCTCCTGCCATCCTCGAGGAAGGAAGCATGATTTATTCTGCTCCCTAAATTTTCTACCCTCAAAGTTTCTTCCCTGAACTGGGTATATTTAAAACATAGTAGATGGAAGATTTGAGAAATTTCTGTGGGATGCATGTACTCAAACTTTATGTTTTCTCCTTTTACCCATTTGTAAAACCAATAGCACTATGTAATGGTGTGTGTAGAACACTGATATATTTATTTTCCTGCTGTAGTGTTGACTTGAGTTTTAAATGCTAATGATCAATGCTAGTCTGAGGGAAATGCAGATTCCACCTGGGTTTGCGTTGGGGCTGTGCTGGGTTACTAAATGGTTAGAGAAGGTCAACAGCATATTGTTTTGGCTTTCTTTCTCTATTTTATCTCATATAAAGTGACAAAAGCTTTCTTAGAATATGATTCTCAAACTTTTGTAAGATAGAAAAAAGAATATAAACAAGTGACAGCCTTTACCCCATCATGGGAAAGAGCTTTGCATACTCTATCCTGCTCTTAACTTCTCTAAACTTAAATAAAGACTCTCTAAATTTAAAATAAAGACTCTCTAAACTTAAAGACTTAGAAGGACTCTCTAAACTTAAAATAAAGACTTAAAAGTTTTTAATTGATGGGTCCCACTGATTCAGTATTTTTAGAGTTGGGACATTAAAATCTATATTTCAAATAAATTTTAGGTAATATTGATGCCTGCTACTGATTAATCCCATACTGAATAGGATTATTAAATACCACCTCTCAAATAGTACCAATTTCTTGAGATTCAAAAACTATTTAGGGTCTGTTCAGAACTGAGACACATGAAGATATGATGACAGAGTCCATTTCAGAAGATATCCAAAGGGATTTCAAATCTTTCTTTCTGATTAGCTAAGTATATGTCATAAGAAAGAAATGAGCAAAACAGGATACCCATAGAAATAGAGTTCTATTGCATAATACAATTATTACACAATTGGAGCCCTGTAAACTGTTTTTCTGTACTAAGATACTAAACCAAAATGAGTGTCTCATCTCAAACAGATCCTAAATACTAGAGTACTGTTCCAAATACTGAAATGATTCAATGTTGGTAAATCTCACTTTATTCACGTGGATTTTTTTCTTTGTAATAGTTAATGTTTTTGAGAATAAGGATAAAGTACAAGAATTGAAGTGAAAAATGCCCAAACATTTCAAGTTCTTAATGTAAAAATTTTAGTGCAGAAAGTTGCCGGCAACCTAATATATGCATGTTCCCCTTCCTTCATATAGTAAAGGTAAGCAAAACTTGGCCTATGGAGCAACCAGACCCAATAGTATTAGAAGAGTCTGGAGAAAACTGACAGATACGTTGTGTTCTCTACTCTGCATCGGAAGCTACAGGAAATGAACTGATGAAAGAGGTGTTTGCTTATTCATTTGTTTTATCCTCTTTATGAAATTTTTGAAAATTTCCAATAAGAAATTCACGTCAATTCATAACTAATCTCTGGAGAAAAAGCTACACTCACTTGATTCCAGAACCAATAGTGACCAAGTACACAACTATAAATATCCAAGGTTTTATACTACCCAGATGTTCATCTTAATTGTAATTTAATGTGTAATTGTAATATAATGTGTAATTCATCACACCAGAAATGAAAGCATGCAAAGCATTCTATCATATAGTAGAAATGGTATACGTGATAACTTGAAAACCCAGAAATCATGAATAAACTTCAGCAGATAACTTATATCCTCATGATACTACTTTTATCTGCTATCCCTCAACTCATACCTATGGTTCCTCAGAAAGATATATATGACATTCTCCAAACAGGTTAGGTAGCTCTAGCTATAGAATGCATATATGGCAATTTCAGGCAAGTGCCTTAACCACTGACCCATCTCTCCAGCCACAAATATGACAATTTTAGTATTATTTAAGTTTATTCTCTATTTCTTTGTAATTTTTTACATATAATGCTGGCACTGTCCTATTACATTTCGTGTTGGAATGCCTCTCTCTTGGTCTCTCTCTCTCTCTCTCTCTCTCTCTCTCTCTCGGTCTCTCTCTCTCTCGTTAAAGTTTGTTATTATTGTTTGTTTTATTTTGTTGATGGAGGTCTCATGTTACCTGGAATGGTCACAAACTTGCTAGGTAGTCAGGCAAGATCTGGAATTCCTGATACTTCTACCTCTACCTCCTAAGTGCGGGGATTAAAACATTTGCCACCACCCCAGCTGCTTATTTTTTTTTTTATTTGATGTGTTATTTATTTATTTGCAAGCAGAGAAAGAGAGAGAGGGAGAATGAATGGGCTCTCCAGGACCTCTAGCCACTGTAAAGGAACTTCAGATGCATGCATCACTGTGTGTATCTGGCTTTATGTGGGTACTGTGGCATTGAACCCAGGTCTTTAGGATTTGCAGGCAAGTACTTTAACTATTGAGCCTTCTCTCCATATGGATACCTTTGAAGGGATTTGGAGTTTTCTCAGATTATCCAGTACAGTTTTAGCTTCTTTCCTCTCCCTCAAGTAATACAGCCTTTACTCTTTTTAGGAATTAGGAGCTGATATGTTTGAGGACCATCATCCAACCTAGTACATATAACCCCTGTCTTGGAGACACAGATTTTCTATTAAGTACAGTACAATAATATACATTAAGATGAAAGAGGGGTGGACTATTCTGCCTTAATTCGATGTATTTCTCAGTATTTCCTCTCTCTCATTCCTCTTGTCCTGAACTGCAGGGAAACTAAGCTGGATGGACTATATGGCAAAGCAGTTTTCCCCTGGGCTGATGCTCAGGTTCACCCCAGTGAGAGAAGAGAAGAGCACGGAGGAAGGTAAAGTATTTAGTATGTGATCTCCTTTATAATCTAATCCTTTCACAAGAAGCCTTCTGCATGCTTCTACCAAAAGTTTCAGCCACCAGTAGATAGTCATCACTAGAGTATTTTTATTTGCTTTTTATCATGAATTGTTATTTGATTTTCATGTATATGGGAAATAAAACATTTTAGTTTTATGACACTTGGGCCTATTATTGCTGCAGACCCAAGATACTTGCACCAATGTTTTGAATCAGGCTTACGTACTTGGACTTTGGGCTGTTTACTACCTCTGAGCTATTTTCCTAGGCCCTATAATCTCTTTTTTAAAGGTTCTATTTTTATTCCATTAGGTCTGAGAGAGGTGACAGAGTGGTATATTAGAAAATATTTGACAATTAATTTTTTAAAATAATAGTATAAATGCAAGGCTATCTAAATTTGCCATCAATTTTTATGGTTTGAAAGATATATAGAACGCAACTCATAAAAATAAAATATGCAATACAATGCATTTCGTAGAGCTGATTGATTTTCACAGAGTGCTTTTGTTGATTTTTCGCTGAGCTCTTAAAATCGACAAACATGTATAAATCCAATAGGAATTTTGGTTGATATTTTCATTTATGTTAATGCTTAAGATGAAAGTGAAACAAAGATGATGATTTTTTAGCTCATTTGTCAGCAATGTGAATGGAATCGAAGAAGAGTTTAAGCCACTGGATACATACCTTGGCAAATTTTAAAGTTATTCTTCAGAATATAAAGGCTAGCCTCATGAAGCACTTCAAGTATAATTCACATTATTAGAATAGAAATAGCTTTACTTTCTTGTCTATTCAATCAACAATACAACAAATCAAACACTGAATTTACTAATTTCTGTAATGGAAATACTGCCTCCATGACAAAATTTAAGCAGCTCGATATGATGTCAATAAATGGGAAGTGGAGAAACAATAAACAAAGCTTATACTATTTCCATCATCCATTTATAATACTCATGTCTCATATACATAATAATCAAATAATTCAGAACTGATGGGCTTAGCACATATACTACTCTTCAAAATATAACCTATTTAATTTTAAGCCTAGATAATTAAAAATATTTTATTTATTTATTTGCAAGGAGAGAGAGAGAGAGAGAGAGAGAGAGAGTATGAGCATGCCAGGGCCTCTTGCCACTGCAAACGCCAGACACATGCACCATCTTGTGCATCTGGCTGTATGTGGGTGCTGGAGCATCAAACCGAGGCCAGCAGGCTTTGCAAGCAAGTGTCATTAACCAATGAGCCATATCTCCAGCCCTAGATAATTTTTTAATGGTTGTGTTTGACAACTGATTTGCAAACTGCTAAAAATTTCAACAGGCATTTATAAGCTAGTACTTGCTTGATACAATGCACCACTGTAAAACCAGCTCTGCTCTTTATTGCAGGGCCTTATAGTATCCCCTGTGATATTCTCCATCCTGCCCACATCTTGTGAATAAATGCTGCCTTCATTAAGTGTGGAATCATCCAGACAGGATGTGCCATCTTCTTCTGCTAGGATCCTGGCCAACAGTAAGTGAATGGTTTTTGAGTGTACAAACATGAGTGATACTCACAGAAAAGAGGAAGAATGAGTTCCAGAGCACACTAAATATAGAGATCAAAAGAAACAGAAGAAATGGTGAAAGTAGATTGAGAAACGGGGTTCTATGAACAGGAAAGAAAGCAGGAGATGTGATGACCTGGATAGGAAGCGATGTTTTTCACAGGGGAAGCAGCATCGGACTCTGCCAATGTTTAGAGGTCATGTCCCATGAGGAATGATAAATGACCATTGTTTTTGGCAAGATAAAGACCATTGGTACATTTGATGAGTTCTCACTGAAATGGTAGAGTCAGAAGTTACAGTAAGCTAAAAAGAAGATGAGAAGTGTTTGAGTAAAGAAGGAAAGTCATGATTAACTTTGCCATTGAAGGAAGTGGAAAAAAAAAAGATTTAACTGGTCATCTACATTAGCAGAAAGGAAGACAGAAGGACAAAGGGGGAAATACAGATAACTAGAAACATCGTGTGATTCTGTTTTAACTTCTTACATTTCTCAAATAAATATTGGTGACATGGGTTGAAAATGAAAAAGAAGTGGCATGTTAGAGATTGAAGGACTGAGGAGATAGGAAGTGATTGTTCCTATTTATGATTTTGTTTTGCTTTATTTTGGGAAAGCAAACTGAACAGGAGAAATTCAAAGAATTGTGAAGAAAAATACAAAAATTCGTGAAGATGATAACTGTATGCACGAATAGGATTTTGCTCAGTACTTGGCATAAATTAGGAAATTAATTTACTTATTCACAAATATTTACCATATGTAGACTGGATATTGTACAGTGTTTTAAGCACCACAGGCATAGCAATTAAAAGACCAAATTTTAAATAATCTTTGCTCGCTTTTTTATTTCTTTGAGCAGGTGTTGGGAGACATTTTTTTATAAAGAGATAGATATATTTAAATTTTGAAACAGGTGGTCTGGTGCTGTAACTATTTGACTATCATTGCAGCATAAAAGAACTCATGGACAATAAGTACATTAAAATGTTCTAAGCTGTATTTCAAAAAAAATTATAGAAACACACTAGAGGACTGTAAATGTAGTTCAGTATTATAGTGCTTGTCTAGAATGCCCAAGCCCTGTGTTTTGTCTCCAGAAATGCAAAGGGCAGTGAGGGGCAGAAGGCAAAACTGGCAGGTAGAATATGGCTCACACATCCATTTTTATGTTTAAGGATGACTGGCACATTGTTGACATTTGAAGACAAAGAAAGCTGTTGAATATTTGTAATTGAAGTGATTAACTTGGGAGTCATTGGAGGCGATGGAAGAAGTAGGAACACAACACAAGACGAAAGGAAAATAGTGTCTAGAACCTGAAAGAATAGCTAAATAAGGGGAAAGAAAAAGGGGAGATGAAAGAGATGGAAATGATCATTACAAAGATCTATGTTTGTTATATAGTGTGCTGCTAAAGTCATTACAGGAGCAGTGGGTAAGGGAATGGAAATGATATTTCAATATTTCTATATATAAACATTTAAATAAGTTTTTTTAAGGAAGGCAGAATAGGACAGTGAGTGAAGTGGAAAGCATTCTATATCACAGAAGTTAAGACTTCTACATTTTCTTCATATGGGTAAGCCAACAGTTGATTCCATTATGAGCCTAATGTCTATTTAAGCAATTCATTAATGTGTACTGGCCAGGAACTATTTGTGAGACCTCATGCAAGGAACTGATTTTGTCATCAGAGTGCAACACAGTATGTTGGAATTGAGTTATGATACACAATATTATTCATCCATCTGATGAGATTCTGGATGTGTAATGGTTGTGATGCTTATTGAGAAATTAAGAAGCTAATGCATGTTGTATGTAACTAGTTAAAATAAAATGGTAAATGATGGCTGAGGAGATTGCTTGGTGGCTAAAGGTACTTGTTTACAAAGGCTGCCTGCCTGGGTTTCATTCCCCACTTCCCATATAAAACCAGATGCACAAAGTGGCAGATGCATCTGAAATTTATTTGCGATATCAAGAAGCCCTCGCATGCCCATTAACTCTGTCTCTCTCTGCTCACAAACAGATAAAAGTTTTTTATGTTTTTTTTTAATTTTTTGAAAAATGGCAAATAAAATATCACTGGCTTCTTCCATTCGAATATATCATTGCTTTTAGACTCCATTTTCCTTTCAAATGATAAACAAGGAGTTTTTAGATTTAAAAAAAGTGCTATCAGTCAGAAGTCAAGAGGCGAGATTGAACAAAAGGTTATAGAAATTCATTATTGCAGTAGAAGGGGAATTCAGGTCATACAACACCACAGTTCTATTTACCTAGTTTTCATATTTTCTAGAAAGTATCATATCTATAAATATGAATGCAAGACCTTGTAATTTTGGTAAGATGTTAAACATGCTTCACTGTGCCTTAATTTTACCTCTAAATATAGTGTTCTGTGCTTGTTATCTGTATCAAGATGTGTTGCCCATGTGAACTTTTCCTTTATTTACTTTTACTCTCAGAAACTCAGGAGTCCCAGGTTTCAAAATTCTCTTTTTTTAATACACATTTAAATCTTTGTACTTGAATACTGAATAAACTATGGAATGACTTTGAGCTCTGGATGTTGAGCTTGGTAACCTTGAACCTCTCATAAATTGGGAAACACCTCTAAAACGGCCAAAACAGAGCTCTTGACTTTCTAAATATAACGTTTGTTCGACTCCTTGACTTCAATGTGAACTCTGTTGTTCTTCCTTGACTGTTTTGCCACGATCATTTGAAGTTAACCTTTTCTCTACTTAGTTGGAAATCATGCTTCAATGGATTAAAAGACAAAATTGCATTTCCTTCTAATTAAATCTTAGAAAGTCTTTAAAAAGTGTCTTTTAAAAAAACCACAAAAAACCTGTGTTAATTTTCCCAAATTACAATCAAGGATAATGAATCCTCTCTTTAACTCCGTGGGTTCCCTTTTTCGTCTGTTTCCTAGTAGAGGAATGTTATCTGAATTCTAAGTTCACTTCTTGTGTTTTATCGTAGTCATCTTCGTTCTTACTTTTCAGCTTTTCAAGTCTGTTCTTCATTCCGTGACAATTGCTTGCAAATCTTTAAAACATTACATGTGAGTTTTGTGACGGAATCAATGAAAATTGTGAAAATGGAAAAGGAAAGCTTTTTCACCTCCTCAGATCTTTCTATTCTCCAAAGGTGATCATTGCAAATTTTAGTAATGGAATGTTTTTCATGTTTTTAAACAGTAATTTTCACAGGTAAATAAACACTCATATTCTATAACATTTATTTTTAGATTATCATATTCATGTGACACAAATAAATGTTAAGAGAATAATGAATTGCTAAATGGATCCACTGATACAGATATAGAGAATCATATGTCTCACGAGATATTCACCTGTTTTAAAGTTATATATACTGTACCAGAAAAAGAATAATTTTATTAAAATAATTTTTAATTAAAGTTAACCTTATTTTATTCTTTCTTTGTGTATTATAGTCATTTGTTAAAATGTCCCTTTAGATTTTCTTGGAAAATATTTAATACCCACATAAAAATTAGTTCAAAGTGTCTGTTGATAATATGTATTACTTTTCTTTTTCAAAAAAAAGATTGCTGTTAGGTATTTTGTGCTTAATATTTATAAACTATTCAAATAGATTCAAAATGTAAATGAAAACTATAGCAGTAATAAGAGAAGTACAGATAATGATTTCACTAAATCATGTTAGCATTTTTAACATGTCATTTACTGCCTCTCTCGAAATAGGCCAATCTAACATTACATAATTTTGAGTATGGATGAGGTGCGGTCCACGCAGTACTTAGTATAATGAAACATGGAATAATGTGGGCTGATTCCTGTATTTTTGTCAGTTATGAACAAATTGCATCCATTTGCCACATAACATAGTGTATCTTTTTAGGACTTCTATATATATCAAAACATTAATTTTGAAGTGGTAAGCTCTGTAAATGCCTGTGAATTCATAATGTACTGGCTGCTTTGCAGTGTCTTGCAACCAAATATATATTCAATTCCTAGCATTATTGTGTTTCCAATTTCAATAACTATAATATTATCACCTTTGGACTTTTATGGCATCTTTCATCCGTGGATCTTAAAGGGCTTTACAAACATTAATTCAAGCAACATTCTTGTGAGGTACAGAAATATCATTAACCCCATATTACAGATGAGGAAACAGCACTGAAAGGTTAATAATACTTGGGCTTCTTTCTACTTGTGGGGTGCATTTGATCCAGCCATCTCGGAGGACACTGGAACCTTTCTGAAGCTGGTACAGGACATCAGAACTATGACAGACTTAGACCTTACTCACAGAAGAATTTTACTATGGATTTTGTAGAAACTGTCACCCTTGTGAAGCGTAATAATATATGATTTCTTATATTCAAATAGTTTTCAGCTATAATTGGAAATCATGAATCAATCTTACCCTGAGCGTTCTGCTAGCTTGAAAGTGAGTGGGTAATCACGCTGCATATGTAATAGAGGGAATCTGCACATTTATCTAATACACAATGATATGCATATTGGGATCATGGTGGTATGCATTTTACCACACGCTTTTATAATTTTCATTGTCTTTTTATTTTTTTATGCCCTAACCATTTCAAAATCTTCCCCCCCCCACTATGTAGAACTTGGTCTTAAATACATTGTGGCACCGAGTCATGATATGCTTTTCACCTCTGCCTCTTCGACCACTGCTGTTAGCTCTGCAGTAGCACATTCTTCCTTCTTCAGTGTTTTCTGGAAGCCTCCTCTCTAAATCTCTCTTTATTTTATGTCCTCTTTCTTCAGCCTGATCTCACAACGAGGGAGGAACTGAGGCTCTATCATTTTAGTTGTTGCTTCATTGGGTTGCCTTCTACAAAGTGTGGAAGTATTGTAACTGAAGACGAAAAGGAGCTTCTGAAACTAGGTTTGTAGGAATAATCTAATTTTGCCTCAGGACAATATGTTTTACCTCAATTGTGCACTTGGGTACTTGGGGTAATATGTCACTACATGTATATCTGAAAAAAAAATATTGCTCCTAGCGGCAAGAATATCTCCATTGGTCTATCTCAGAATTCTACAAAGGGACGCAGTGCTTGAAAATGTCATCCTTTTAATCATTGAATTAAGTAGAAATCCATGTTGATTCTCAGGTCAGCTCCTCAGTATTGGCCCAATAAAATTGGCACACTGAGATGATTTTAGTTTGATAGAAACCAGGACTTTGGTCTCCCTTATGGGATTTTCAGAGCATGTTAAGTAGGCAAAAGAGACTGGTAAGTGGTACAAAAATTACACAATCTGCCGGGCGTGGTGTTGCATGCCTTTAATCCCAGCACTGGGAGGCAGAGGTAAGAGGATCACCATGAGTTCAAGGCCACCCTGAGACTACATAGTGAATTCCAGGTCAGTCTGGGCTACAGTGAGACCCTACCTCGAAAAACCAAACCAAAACAAAACAAAACAAAACAAAAAGTTATACAATCTGAGAGGGATGGAAATGGAAGGAGAAATCAGCTTGAGTTGTTATTCCCTGGAAGAATAGAACTCCATCCCAAACACATAGGCAAATGCACGAGCTTTAGAATCAGACAGAGCTATATTCAAGCTCTCAGATGTGGCCTTCATGTTACTCAAACTCTGACCTTCCTTCCTCATCATTAAACAAGGGTGACTATTATCCCCTTGTGTGATCATAGACTGGCTTAATCTGAGTGCATGTGATAACCCCCAAGGAAGTTATTATTTACACTTTCTTATTTATATGAAACCTTTATGGCAGGTATATGGAAATACTAGTCTCATTCCTCTGCTCACACAAGTGCTCTGAAGATGAATAGAATACATTCCAATTCATAATTTCTTTTCCTACTCACAGCATATTTATTATCAGTATCTTACTAAATGAGATCTTTGCAACTGATTACTTTTATGGACTCATAGGACCTAATGAATCCTGATGTTCCATCTTCAAATTATATTGTAATATCTCTTCATTTATTCAAATGTAAATTACTTACCCAAGATCATACAGCTAGCCAGTGGTCAAACACAGGACAGTAGGTAGGCCTTATGACTTCTAATCTAGGGCCTCTTACCTTTCTGATCACACAGCTTTTGAATAGACCTAATAGGCTTATCATTTCCTAGGCTAGAGAAAACCTCACTAATACTATTAGAACATTCCAGGTCCCTTTTCCGTATTCATTTATGTAGACCGATCAGCTCATTCTTTTCAAATGCCAGGGATGGATTGCTCACTAGAGGAACTTCAGTACCCAGCAGTCTTTAATGTAAAAGGCAAACCTTTCCACTAATGAGCAGTTTGTCTAGTGTTCTTAACCTTATCAGCAGCTCCTCAAGTGATAAAGGCTTAACTATTATGCACCGAAAGGTGTTGATAATTCTCAATCTTCATGCAGAAAATGGCTCTTTTGTCACTTCTTAGAGTCTACTGTTAAACTTAGCACCCTGCTTACAAATTACCTTGCCTGTTCTGTAAAGCAGGCAGCTGTAAGAATTGGTGGGCAGGCACCAGGTGGAGCCTCCTCCTGTCAGGACAAAAATGATACCTGCTGCTTAATAGAAAAAGAGCCATCTGCAGTTTAATGATGTAGACCTGTCTCAGCAAATAGCTTGGGTTTAAATACAAGATAGATAGAAGAACATTTAAAAAATAGGAAAAATGACGTGGACTATTAAAGACTGTACAGGCAGAACTGAAGGCGGAGGCTTTTATCAACTTGGACAATAGCGCATAGTGACTGAGGTGATTTTTATTTCTCTGCCATTGGATTCCCAAACCACAGTGGGTCCACAGCTCCTGGGTCCTTTCCTCGCTCAGCTCCTGGAATGACGAATGCAAGACAACATTGTCTCCATGTTGCTGCGAGAGAAACAATAAAAGCTTGATCAGCTGAATGCTTAAATATGGCTGAATGTTTGATGAGATGAAGATGTAATTTTGTCTGTGCTCCCCAAGGATCTGGATTAAATATGACTACAGGGCCTAATCAAATAGCTAGTCACTGAACAACGGTCCCAACTGCATTTTTCATTCTAGTCATGCCTTTCTTCCCCCCTCTCCTCCAAGTACATTACTTATTCACTGGTTTGTCAGCAGTGTGCATTATTAGCGCTTGAGAGATAAAACTCCTAAGTGTTGCTCCCAATTAGCACAACAGTGACCACGCACCATGCTCTGTGCTTAATGCCTGCTCTCAGAGAGGAGCTGGTTTTGAAGGTCTGAGGTGGAGGAGAAAAAAAAAATGAAACAGCTTAAGCATTCATTTTGAGTGGAGAGACAGCTCCTATTAACATTTAACAGCATTTGTGCAACTTGGTGCGGAGGTTATGATGCAAATGAGGAGGAATTAAAAGTGGCCAGGGGTTTGTCATTGATGGATTGCAGTCTGGCGGTGTTCACACTTCTGCCGTGTCCATCAGAAGCGATTACTGTGTAATTAAACCTTATTTCTCTACTCTTCAGTGCATAATTACTTTGTGAATGTAACCATCATCTAAAAAAGCTACCAAAATGCTTTAGCATTTAGTCCAGCAGTCATTTCCCTAGCTTGTGTCAGATATAACCATCAGACAGTGCAAAAGAACTGTCACTTTTAATAAGAGGCAAAAAATTAAATGAAACAGTATGCTTATTACAGGAAAATTAGGCGTTCAAGTGGTAGAGTCCTTTTCTGCTATTTGCATAATTTATTCTTTTTTGTCCCTCACACCAGAAGCTTCAGGCAATTTTCTTCACATTTAAATAGATCGCACATTTAAGGCTACTTAAGGAAAATTATCACTTTGCATATTTTAATTGTTGTAAAGAAAGTGAATAGAAGAGGTCTGCAGCGTGGACTCTTGAGTCGTCAGATGCTCAACTGTCTGATTCGGGAGCTCCCACTGCCGCGCGCGAGATAACCCTGCAGTTCACAGCCATCCGCTTGCATTTCAGCAGCAGCCAACGCAGCTGCCTGCACTGCAATCCGCGCAGCTTTGATATTTACCAACTAGCCACTAAGAACTGAAACGTCATTTGTTTGACATAACTTCAGATTCTCTTATCGCTGGGTCTTCCTTTTTTTTCTTTTTCAGAGTCAAACCTGCTAGGTCTTTTAGGGTTAGAAAAATGAGAACTAGCCCATGCTGGCTGCACACTTGGTCTACAGGTTCGAGAATATGAGTTGTGACACAGCATGTCGACCCACCTTCAGAGTGAGGTCTTTAATGAAGCTTTCCCTTTCATCACAAGAAATGCCCAAAGAAAATTACAATTAAAAACTCTTTTTCCCATAAAAATTCCCAAGGCAACAGCGTTTCGCTTGTGCAATTCAGTTCCCAAGGAGAGGATGTCATGTTCTAGTATGTTTGCACTGTAATTCGAAAGGATGAGGATAAGAACTCAGGGCACTGCAGAGCTCATACTGTAAATAGGCTGATGTCTGGAACAGACTGGTAATTATGGAAGCGGTGAAAAGTTAAAAGGATACTCCAATGAAACTTTGATCACAACATACTTGGCTTAGTTACTGTACCAAAGTGGGCTAAAAAGCTTAGTTGCATAATTTGCTTACATCTTGTTACCAATTAAAAAAGAATTCCAACGAGTCAAAAAAACTAAACTTTTCATTTTGACAAGACAGCAACGCTTTAAAGTATATTAAGATGTGAATCTGATTAACTCAGCAACACTTTTGTTTAATTACAAACAATTATATGTTCCCTTTGGCTAGTGGTCATTTTCATTTACAATGCTATTGTCCTGCTTAAGCACAACTCTAAACACTTAATGAATGGCTGAGGGACCACTGTTAGTACACATTTGTAGACACTAAGCAAACATTTGTCTTTAAAAGAAAGTGAAGTACTTCCTAGTTTAGGAAAACTCTCAGTGTAAGGCAAAGACTGATGAAACAGTACACCACAGAGACTGACCAAAAGTGAGTATATGATAGAAACTTGCCATTTAGAAAAGAACCTACCATCTGGTCTAAATGGAACGTTCAGAATAAGCTTTGTTCTTTGCATTTGAAATGTATTTAAAAAGGTAATGGAAAATGTGTCTTTTTAGTTGCGATCACAGCCATATCCCAAATAGGTATTTTTGCTTATAAAAATAAATAAAGACTATTATTTCTTAATGGAAAAAGATTCCAAAATTCTGAAGAAGGTAAGACATTTTGAAAAGCTATCACAATTTTGAAGAGGTAACAATCATATTGCTGATATAACTTCAGATTCATTAATTGACCCAAAGTTTCCCATTTCCCCTTTCCTTTACTTTGAGGTGAGATCTCAGTATGATTCTTTAATGTCTCTGAAAGAAAACTGCACACTTTTCTCTTACTTAGTTCCTTCAATTCCTGCCAGCACTGAAATGACAATAACCAGAAATGTGCCCTCTCAGTGTTATTGAACATAGCAGAATTTCTCTTTAATGCAAAGTATCTTTATGATTAGAAATGAATATCTCTATTTCTATTGTCATTCTTTAAACTGTAAGTTTCCTGAAGACAGAAACAAAGAGTCTCCTAACTATGCTATTTATTCCTTTAGCAGCATTTCATACAGAGGTTAAGATGATAGGTAAAGATGAGAAGAAAATTTGAAAGGTATTTTTTTCTGAGAAGTTGTGAAAAGTTCATTTATCCTCAAATTGTTTATTTTTTTATTGGTTGCTTCCTTTTAGGAAGTAAAGACAATAGGACCCTAATATATGTAATAGAGTAGGGAATAATTGCTAAAAGAAAAAAAACCAGCATATAGTCAAACAGCATACCTAGAAAATGCAGACTACTATACAACAAAAAGAAAATTTTACCAAGAGTATCAGTCTGATACCCCCCAAACTGATGTCTAAAAAATTCTAGGCACTGAAAAGATGGCTCAGAGGTTCAGGTGCTTTCCTGAAAAGCCCAATGGCCCAGGTTTGATTGACTAGTACCCAGGTAAAGCCAGATGCAAAAAGTGGCACTGGCATCTGGAGTTTGTTTGCAGTAGCAAGAGACTCTGGCATATTCTCTCTCTCTCTCTCTCTCTCTCTCTCTCTCTCTCTCTCTCTTTCTCTCTCTCTCTCTCTCTCCTCTCTCTGCTTGCTAACAAAAAGATAGATAGATTAAAAATTATAGATGCCCATTTTTTTAAATAAAAAAAATCCCTAAATCTGCTGAGTTTCTGTTTTATCATCTGCAAAAGGAACTTCCTTTACAGGGTTATTGTCAAGGTTCTTTGAGATAAATTAAGCATTTAACACTATGCCAAGTCCCTAGTAAACATGGAGAAGCAGTCATTATAGATCTTTGTGGTATTCCATATTCACTTTCAAATGTGCATATCTGCGATGATTTATATAATTCACATTTTGTTTCAAAGTCTCTCCCTAATACGAGTATTTTGAGTTGTAAAACAAAGTCGTGATTTCAATACAAAGTAATCTTAAATTCTCTTTCTCTGCTAGGGATTAAACCTTAGCCCTTGCACACGCTAGGTAAGTGCTCTACCACTGAACTATACTCCCAATTCCTACTGTCAAAGACTGTGTATTTACTAATATGTGTTTATAGTCTCATTCCTATCTTTAAACATGGTTTGTTATTTATTATTCTCTAAACCATTTGCTTTCAAATTGTATAATCTTGGGCTATCATCAGTGCTAACATTAGTACCTAATTTTCTTTTTATTGGTTTGGTAATTGCTTTTTACATCTTTCCTAAAAATGAGTAAACTTCCACTCACTGATATTAGATGTCTAGAAATGACAACACCATTCCAAAGACCTAAAGTTTTACTCAACTGTTACTGACATATAACTCAAAATCTGGAGTCTGCACAGAAGAGTGTGCCGCTTTGAAGACCCCATAAAAGGTACTTACTAAGGTATTTATTGTAGCTCTAGTTGGTCCTTTGCTTTTCCCATTCAGGTTTTCACTATCTCACTAAGAAGTTTTATTACACTGCTCTGGGAATATTAAACTTAAATTTAAGAGTTTAGTTTTGGGAAAAATAAAAATATTGGATGAATTATATGACAAATAAAATAAATCCCCATTTACTTGGTGATATAGTTCATTTGTTTTCACTTTGTTTCTACTAGTACCTTCAGCTTTTTTTAAAGCTCAAATCCTCACAGAATACCAAGAAAAATAAATAGAATATGAAATGATAGGAATATGGTGAATCTTTCTCCAAGAATTGATATTATGTGTATATTAGGTTAAGTGGTATATCAGGGTTAACTCCTCCAAGATTTTAAAGAGAATTTCTTATTTAAGTGTATGGATTCTCCATTCAGAGTCCATAAAATTATCACTCAATACCATTTATCACAGGGGGATTATGTATTCTAAAATAAAAGAAATAGCACACATTTCAACCCTCCAACTTTACAATCCACAGATGACTACAGACACATGAAGCTTTGGCTTTGAGTAGGAAAGTAACTAGCAGTGGATGATCATGGAAATGTCACTCTGAAGAAGAGCTTAGATAATCTTTCAATTTCAGCAGCTGGGAAAGACAATTTTGTCATTTTGATTGTTGACTTCAATATCTCTGATTTAAGATTAAAATTTAGCTCAATAGCATTGTTTCATTCATAACCCAGGCTCAATTTAAAGTACTTATTTAGCTTAGACTGAATTCCTTTTCTATATAATAAAAACAGGTTAGCTTAAATGTTAGTAAAAATGATTTTCTAAGCTTCATAATAATGGACCTATGAATGATGTCTTTTATTACTTTACATGTATAAAAGTCTAAAGTAAAAGCAAAAGAATATTTGGCTACCTAATGTCACTTTATGTAGGGATAAATTATTACAACTTTCTCTTGAAATTGTTAGAATAATTTGGTCACATGTCATGTGATATGGATGAA